>JAJIYU010009354.1:0-17057 GCA_030144865.1 Tinospora cordifolia | reverse complement strand
CCACCTTACACTCCACGAACATGTGTTGGATTGTCTCCAAGCTTTTCTTGCACAATAAACATATGGAAGGATTCAGAGTATGGTTGGAAATCGTTTTTGAATATTTTCTGCGGTTTTTAGCTTGTCTAAGCTAATCAGCTAAGCTAAAACTCTAGCTTTCATGGGGGCTTTTATCTACCAAATAAAGTTTGTTGGGATGGCCGCCTAATTTATGGTTTGAGTTGTTAACTGTGCCATGAAACATTTAACAGAAAACTGGTTACTTGTCTCTCCACTCCACATAGGTATGTCCTCTTCAATTATGTCTTGTAATTGAAATATGTGCAGAGTAGTCAACAGCTCACTTAATTCTTCCATGTAATCATCCCCTATGTTTCTGTATAAGTGAAGATTTCATCCCCAATGTCAACTTCCTACATGTTTTCAAATTAGATAAGGGAGCCCCAGGCTTTCGAGACAATCTATATACATTAAGGAACAAGTCTTTTAACTTCTCCCTTCCACACCAGATGTCTTACCATAATCCAATGTCGTCTCCCTTTTCCACTTTCCAGATTACTAAGGTCTAAAATGATCGTACAGGCTAAAAATGTCTTCCCAAGGGACCTATGACTGCTCTTTCTATTCAATCCCACTTCTCTCCTGAAAGCCTTTGACCTATGGATACTTTGAACCACCTTTGCACATATTGTCACCAGCCTCTCCATAATGCACCAAAGCCATGTTCCCCTCAAGGCCATGTTTCTCTCGATTGTTACTCCTATGCCCAGTCCTCCTTGCTTTATGTCTTTGCATACCTGTTCCCAGTTGACCAGGTTTTGGCCCCTCTTGGAGTCTTCCTGTTTCTACTAGAAGGCACACATGTGCTCTTCTATAATTCCAACAACCTTCTTTGGCATTCTGAAGGTCGACATGAAGTTTGCAAAGCTTCTAACATAGTTTTTAATAGCAGCAGCCAACCGCCTCTTAATAGCACAGCTCTTTTTCTGATGGTCTAAATAATTGGTTCCCAAAATCTAATTCTGTATGGATTACCACCTAATGGCAATCCCAAGTAAGTCAATGGCCAGTTTCCTGGGAACACATTCACGTCTGCAGCCAATCTAGTCACCACTTCATTGTTTATATTGATGTCCAACAACTAACTCTTGTTTCCATTGAGGTCCATCCCCATTAAGAAAGAGAAGGCACGTAAAGCATCCATTACTACCTTTATTTACTCCTTTTTATTCTGCATCAATATTAAACAATCATCTGCAAAGAGAAGGTGGGTGAGCTGGATTTTATCTCTTCCTATTGCCATACCTTCCAACTTCCTCTCTTGCACTGCTTTCTCAAGGATTCTGGTAAGTGTGCCTGCAACTATAGTATACAAAAAAGGGGACAAGGGGTCGCGTTACTGCAGTCCTCTGTATCCGTTAAACTTCCTTTGGGGTTTTCCCATTGATAAAGATTGAGTAGTCGATTGTCTGCAAGTAGGCCTGCATCCATTTTTGCCAATATTTTCCAAAGTCTTTTGTTTTAGCATAAAGTCCAAGAAACTCCATCTTACCGAGTCATATGTTTTGTAAAGTCCACCTTCAACAATAAGCCTTCCTTTCCGTTGACCCTGTAGTCTTCCACTGCTTCAATTGCAATCAAAATGGCATCTATTATTTACCTATCCTTAACAAAAGCCAGTTGATGCTCACTCACTGTGTTAGGAAGGACTACCCAAAGTCTGTTTGCCAGTGTCTTTACAATGATCTTATAAAGACTTGTGGGTGAGGCTTATTAGACAATAATCCTCCACCTGCATAGAATTAGTTTTCTTTGGAATGAGGCAAATGATATCTCATTGACCTTTCTATTTACAACAACATCTTTGTGAATTACCTTCAAATATGCTAGGATGACATGTTTAACTGTTCCGCATGCTTGCTTAAAGAAAGACATGGTGAACTCGTCCAGACCAGGAGCCTTGCCTCCGTCCCAACTAAATATTGCCTCCTTGATCTCCTCTTCTTCAGATTCTCTTCCTAGCCATCGACTATCTTCTTCTGATATACTTCGTCATTACAGACCTTCTACTCCCCATTTAAGAGAGGTCGTTTCCTTGAGCGACTCTGCAAAGTACTTCATTATCAGCTTTTGTATTTCAGCCACAGATTCTACCAAGTTCCCTGCTTTGTCTTTCAATTTTGTAATTGTGGCTCTGGACTTTTTTAGAAACAAGACCCTATGAAAGTTAAGTGTTTATATCTCCTTCTTTTGCCCATCTCATCTTAGCCCGTTGTCTGTACTTTCTTTCCTATTTACACTCCAAAGTTTGTATCTCCTCAATCAGCTTCTTCCTTTCTCCCAATAAGTCAGGATTATCGTTTCTCTCCTGTTTTCGGTCCAAAGTTGTTAGGGTAGCCATTTTTTTCTTTTTTGGGAAAAGAAACTAGGATATATTGATAATAAGATTAATACAACCAAAGCCAGATGAGATATCTGGCATCTAACAGTTAGGGCAGCCATTAATACTAATTTCCTTGCACTATCATCTGCCACCTGACCCATAGTCTAGTTTCTTAGTTTTCCTCTAAGGTTTTGAAGTTTCAACACTATCTTATACCCTTCCCAACCCTGACTTTGACTTGCCATCCATTCCTATTACAACATTTCTTTAATTTTTGGTTGTTGTAGCCATACGTTTTCAAACCGGAAAGGTGTAGGACCCCACTTAGTCTCCTTTGTGTCTAGAAGGATCGGCTAGTGATTCGAGGTTAGTCGTTGTAGGCCCCATACTCATTGTTGACTGAATTTGTCTCCCCAATGTTCCTTACACAGGAATCTATCAAGTTTGGAAATTGCTGAGGCGTTTCGTCCCTTACTACATGTTCTTCAGATCTAATTCATAAAGATTTATGTCCTAGATCCAGTCATCGAACTTCCTCATGGTCCCATTGGTTTCATTGGTATTTTTCTTTTCATCCATATTCTTGACCATGTTGAAATCACCTCCTACACACCAAGTTCCCTGAATTCTAGTTGAAATAGTGGCAAGTTCAATCAGGCGGTCCTCCCTTCCTTTCCCATCTCAAGGCCCATACATTGTCGTGAACCACCTATCGCCTTCGTCACCACCGCTGACTTTAATACTCAGGGAGTATGTTTCTTCCCATTTCCATGCAACCAACATATTATGCACATACCACATTATTAGAATACCCTCTGTTGTGCCCTTTGCCAAAAGCGTCGCCCAATCTACGAACCTTCACTTCCAAAGGTCTACGATCAGATCATGATCAATTTCGAACTTTTTTTGTTTCTTGAAAAGTGATTAGATCTGCCTTCGCTGCAGTTATAGTTCTCCTTATTAATCTTCTTTTGTCCCCTGACCTGCATCCTCGAATATTCCAGCTTTAAATCTTCACAATATAGTTGATTCTCATTGGCTCCAACCAAAGATTACGACACTGCAATCAATTGTCCGTTGATCGAGAGCAAAAAGTCTCTGACTCTTTCAAAATTCAATTCGTGGATAGTCTTGAGCAGCTCATTGTTGTCGTGCCAACTCATCATCTGCTTCTCCCCCTCCAGGATATCTGTAATCTGGACTAGTGTCATTCGTCTTCGATGTGTTTTACTTCCCTACTTGACCCTTGGAGTGGAGGGGACACAACTCGATCCAGAGTCATCAAACGGTCAGACCCACTAGAGTAGTTAGAGAGAAGTGAGGCGTAGTTATGGACTTATGGGTACGTACCTAGTTTGAACTCCTTCTGCCTGGTACTTTGTTCCACTCAACTGTCCTATGTTTGCTTCAGTGCAGTCCATGTCTGTGCATGTGTCTCAGGTGCCCTCTCCAACACAAGAGCATCGTCATACCTAAGGAGCACACAACGAAGGCCTAGCGAAACCTTTAGAAGGCTCTGGACACGATAGTCCAGGGAGTGGCAAAAAGATAAGCAAAAATGGCAAACAGAAAGGTTGCAACAACCACGTCAAGAGGAGAAAGCAGTGAACGAAGATGAGGAAAGCAGAAACAAGGGTGCATAACAAAGCAATAAGACAAGTGATGGAAGGGGAAAGAAGGCAGGATCACAAGGAGAAGAAACTTCTCGTCATAAAAAGCTCGAACGAGACTCCATAGAGCATGGTGGAACGCTCAATTCGGCAGTTGCTGAAGAGAGAGAGAGACACATTAGGAAGTTGGATATGGCAAGACGTCTGGTATACTGTCATGAAGAAGCGGATATCAAAACTCTCCAAGCTGAGAAATACCACTCTCTTAGGTGGTTTTTATATTGAGGAATGGACTGAGGATTTGGCTGAAACAGGAGTGCAGGTTGCCTGTCGAAACAGTTGGATAGGGATTGAAGGCATCCTATCGAAAAATTGGACTATTCAAACTTTTGAAAAAATTCGCGAGGCTTGTGGAGGTCTACTTAATATTTCACAAATAACCAGCTCAAATACATCGATGGAGATGGCATTTCTGAGGTTGAGAGGCCATTAATCGAACTTTCTCCCAAAGGAGTTCGACATTTATGATGGAACTGGCATTCGAGAGCTGAGGCTCGTAGAGGTGGAAAGAAACTAGGGGTTAGAAATCTAGGAACTCCGATTGTAGCTACTAGAACAGTTCACCGGAAACCACCGTGAAGGGCTGACGAACATTGGTGGGTGGAGGTACGACGACCGACGAAGCTCAAAAATTGAAATTTCGAACATTGACAACAAGGGCACATAGACCGATGACGATGAACTAAGGATGATGGTGAAAGGATGAGCGTCAAGCAACGGTTCAAGGAGGATGGCCAAAAGCAACAGTGGGTGCAGGCAAACGGCCATAGACAAGGCAACGACTTGAAGTGCAAACCCCACCAACATTAGTTACAGAAGCATTGCTAATTAGGGTCGAGCCAAATCAAGCCAGCCTAAAGCAGTGGGCCAAGGGGATTGGATTCAAACACCATCCCAAGTAAGGTCCAGTGGATCTGACGATCGAAGCCTGATTAGAGAAGAGCATTTTGAAGGACCCAAAAACAACATGCATGGGGTGGACCATTACAAAAAAAGGCATCAACAGGGTGCCTACCACTGCAAGCCGCCGCCCTTTCAGTAGTCATTTGCATGCTCCTGCTGTTGCTTCTAGTCATCCTCCCTGAACCGCCGCCTGACGCTCGTCCTTTCACCATCATCCTTACCTCATCGTCCTCGATCCTTCGTCGTCGCTAATCGAAATTTCAATTTTCGAACTTTGCCGGTTGTCGATCTCCCCAAACAAATGTTCGTCAGCCCCTCATGATGATTTCCGGTGAACTATTCTCGTAGTTACATGTAATACCCCAAATTATTTTGTATATATGAATGCGATTAGTCTATGCCTATATATGTAACACTTTATTAATTGGTGCATATATGTATATATATTTGTCATGTTATCTTAAATTGATATGCAATTAATTAATTGGCATAGAAGTATATAGGGATATAGTAATATTGGCTAAATATACTTAATATGTATATATGCATCGTAGTCTTCTCTATTAAATAATATTTTGAATAATATACTTAGTATGATATTAATGTATATAGAGAAGTATATGTGTAAAGTATTAGTTAGATGATTCATGAAAATAACATTTTATTTAATATCATACTAAGTATATTAATATCATAATAAGTATATATTAATATCATACTAAGTATATTATTCAAAATATATCATCATGGTTATCAGATTAATCCTACGTAGAATCCCATATATATTATTCAAAATATATCATCATGGTTATAGGATTATAGGATTAATATTATTCAAAATATATCATCATACTATATATTAATATATATAGGATTCTACGTAGCAATTAGCAACTATGACAGCCACATTAAGGCAAAACCAAGAGAACCAAGACACATTGAGAAACCTCAAGAAGAAATTCAGGTTATGGAAATTCAAGAGGAACTAAGTGGCTAGTTGGGGGTCCACATTTTTATTAGATTTATCTGAGGAAAATTAGTTTTTACCTCCACAAAATCAGTGCCACTAGCTGCAAAGAAAGGAACTCCAGCTTCACCAGCTATAGCTTTGGCCAATAGAGTCTTGCCAGTGCCAGGAGGCCCATGAAGAAGCACACCTTTGGGGCAATAGATACCCTTGTTTTGAAACTCCTCATCATTCTTTAGTATTTTCACAATTTCTTGTAGTTCCCTCTTTATATACTCCTGGCCAGCAAAATCATCAAAAGTAACACCAGTGGTTTCTTCTGCCGATATGAATTTTGCCCTAAATATACCCCAAAAAAAAAAAAAAAAAGAATTCAGCTTCTCAGTCAAACTCTTCAAATATTACTCTCCCTCTTTCTGCGAGAATTTCAGAAGAATTCATTATAATCAATTAGAATAACTTAATACAATCCCCCAATAAAAAGTAGGAAAGCAAATGATGAATTGAACCAAAAAGCAGAGAAAAGAGGTATTTGAAGTTGCTTCAGTTATGGCACAGGCACAAAATGACTCAGACATGTGTAACAGATTATACAATTATTAATAGTAAATTCAATATATATTACATTGTTGTGTGTGGTGAACACAGACATCTATTTGTGAGTATGTTAGCCTGAACATTCTAATCATCTGCTCAACATCCTAGTTGTTGACACTGGATGAAGATCAAGTTGGACTACTTGAGACGTGGAATAAGATTCTCATATTCTTAAGGTTGCAAATATTTAGCTTACAGTTAAACCCTTGAACTCTTTAAGCTTTTCTCAACTCACACTTTCTCCTGATAAGATAACTGGCAAAGAATATATTAAAGATGAGAAATGATGATTCTGAACAAGAAGCCAAGGACAAACTGTGGACTGGAACAAAATGGGACAGTCCCTAATCAGGTCAGTAAAGACCAGTTCTGAAATTGGATATCACAAGACAACCTCACTTATTGCCTCCAACATTGACAAGAATTTCTAAAATGCGCTTTTGCGAGGTCAGAAAGATGGGAAAAAAAAACAAATATTTAACGTGTTTGCAAACCCATTATTAGGGCAAATGCACAAATCACAAAGGGAGATTATTAGATTCAACATTTTTACAGCTATGGGAACAGGCTTAATGGCCATTGAAAGTGAAGGTGTCACCAAGAACTTGTTGGCAAATACCAGACTAAGATGGGTGTCTTTAATTAGGATTTATATGGAGTTCCACAAACTACTTTCTTTGAGTGACTGACTTTTGAGATTCATAGATTTTTATGAACTTTACAGACTTTGCCAATAAACCTGCAATGCCAGTAAACTCATCCACAAAATCCACTGCCCATTGAGTGCATGACAGAACGCATACTACAAGAAAGCATAAATATAGACTCGTCTTTTAGGAGAGGCCACTACTCCAATTTAGTAACCATCTAGCGATAGAAAACCCATTGTTCCATGGTTACATTGAAACCCACTTAATCACCTTGACATTGACGTTCTCCCATAATGCTTGCACCTCAAAATTCTTATCATCAAATACTCTTCTATTCCTCTCAAACCAAATGGCCCACAAAGATACATAGAAAACTGTCAAACTCATGTGCCTCTCAACCTGATAAATAGATGAGATGAGTGATAAAGAGTTAAATAGTTAAAGACTAAAGAGAGAGCTTCCCCCACATTGTTAGGGGATTTATACCGACCACCTAAAAAAGCAAACTATCCACTCTATCTATCTTTAATGACCACACAAGAACAAATGATTAATGCTCTCCCCTTCCACCAGGCACATTAAGCAACAATGTGGGGAAAGAGCCCAATTGGAGCACACCTCTAAAAAATATTGTAACTGTTAATCCTACTATGCACGAGTTACCACCCAAAAAAACCTAATCTTACTGGGAGCTTTGACTTGCCAAATGACATTACCTAAAGGAAATGTGATGTACATTGAGTGGGTAGATAATGGATCAAACAAGAATTTCATAAAGAAAACTCTGATTGAAAAGGTTCAAGCAAAGGAATCCCTCGTGGACGAATGCCCAACCATGGAAAGGCAACTCAACAAGTTCAAGATATCTATGAGTTCTATGTCTAAAGGGTCCCTACAAAAGGGAAGGTTCAATGATAAAGATGTAGGTTGATCTACAAAGATTTCTTGGTTCATGAAATGAACGACATGGCAGGTTCGACCTCAAGACAGGTTATGAACTTCCAAGAATCCTCCAGAAGCAAAACAAGATCTCATCATCAATCCTAGGGCAAACGTAACCCACAACTTGCCACTCCAACAATGAAATAAACTTCCAAGGCACTGAAAAGTGAAAACTTCTCCTTCTAGCCTTCTTAGCTCCCATTCCCTGTTGAAAAACTGATTTATTGCCATAGATAACCCAAAGACCTAGCCCGTGACACATGAGGCTTGTTGACAAGACACCAAAAGCATTTTCCACAAAAAACCATGTTCATAGACCTTATATTCCCAATTGCAAGACTCCCAAAAGCTTTGGCTCTTGTATCCCTCCCATTTCACCAAACTAGACACCCTCATTCACTCCTTCCTCTTCCACAGCAATGACTTGAATTTTTTCTTTTTTTTTAATTTCTTTGCCTAACCCCTCAAGATCCTAAACATGGACAAATAATATGATGGTCGGGCTACCAAGACAACTCGAATTAAAATCAATCTACCACCTTTTAGATATGGATACCTTCTTCCAACTCTCTAGCCTATCAATCAACTTTGTGACGATTGACGACTAGATCCCAAAATTGACAAGATTTAGGATTTCCATCCAATTTGACGCGTCGAGTCGGGCGGTTCAGGTCGAATGATTTTTGGGGGTCGGATGATTTTGGGGGTCGGGTTGGGCGAGTTAGTTGGGTTGAGAGCTTCAGAAGAGGATTTGTTGACAACAGGGGCTGGCCTAGCCGGGCTTCATCAATGATGGTGGTGAGAGCTTCAAAGCTTCAGAACTCTCAACATTCAAAAGATGGATTTGTTGAATGTTGAAAGCTTCAAAGAAGGCTGCAACCCTACAACCTGCAACCAGCAACTGCAAAAAGAGAAGAAACGAAAATGAAGCGCAAAAGACGAAGAAGACGAAGGCAACTGAAGAAACGAAGATGGAGTTGTTGCGATTTAGAGAAGAAGCTATGGACGAAGATGAAGAAACGAAGATGGAGCTGTTGTGATTTAGAGAAGACAAAGCTATGGACGAAGATAGAGCTGCGCGATTTAGAGAAGACAAAGATGAAGAAACGACAATGGAATTGCTACGATTTAGAGAAGACGAAAAGAAAAAAATTTTAACTTTTTCTGCAAGATGGGCAAAAAAAAGCTCAGAGAAGAGGCTAGAACGAGTAGAAATTCCCTAGTAAGAGGCTTCTACTCTGCAAAAATCAGGTTTGATGACCCAACCCTTTAAGAAGAAAAGGAAAAGGGGCTTCTACACTAGGTTTTCTTTCTGAGAAGACAAAGAAAAGGCGCTTAAGAGAAAGAAAACCGCTCTGAGAAGAAAACCTAATAAGAGGCTTCCACACTAGGTTTTCTTTCTGAGAAGGCAAAGAAAAGGAGCTTCTGCTGCAGGATGGGCAAAACAAACGGGTTGCATCAGGTTCAACCCGACCTTTTGAGGCTAGACCAGACCCAAACGACTTTGGAGTATACCCGACCCAACCCGAAATGGTCGAGTTTGGTGGGGTCGAGTCGGGTCGGGTGGCTTACACCCCTACGTTTAAGGACATTGATAAAACAAAGAAGACTAAGAAAAATATTATCAATATACATACTTTTTTGTCTATATAGGAAGTATTATGAATGAGTTTCATGGACTTTTTTTAAAATGACTCTCATAGACACTCCCAAGAGAATGGCCTGCCCACCACTTGAACCTATGACCTTATGCTACATATTCGTGTGCTTCACCGTTGTACCAAGTCATTGTTGGCAGAAGAAAGGAATTAGTTTAAGACCCTTTTGGCATAAAGAGAGAGATAAGGCCTCAAAGCTAAGGGTCTCAATGTATATTTCTTTCAAGACTGTCTGGAAATTGTTAGAGAGGATGAAACTAAAGTCCCAAAACCTCCAAGATCAGACTAAATGTTAATCAAATTATGTTTCCATCTCCCTTTCTTTTTCTACAGTTCAAGGGTTGTATACGGTGAAGGTGTCTAGGTCCATTTCTCTGTTAACTAATTTCAAAAGTTCTAGCCAGAAAACTGAAGAAGGATGCGGAGCAGCCAGTGAATCTATTTAAACATCTGTTTTAATAGGAAAGGCTATACAATAGTAGTCATTTTGGCTCATGAACTGTTAACAAGTCCTAGCCAATAATAATAATAATACAAATAAAGGTGTAACCCACATCTACCCTGACATTGGGTTTAATGTCATTAAGTCAGACTTAAGAAAGGATTCGACTTGGTGAAATTTCATATATTTATGATCTAATAGAAAAAACAAAAAAAAAAGTCCCCTCACCCTAAACCCGAATCCCCTCAAAGTTTGCTAAATGGATGCAGCAGTGTGTCTCCACAACATCCTTCTCATTCTAGGATCCGCAACCCCTTCAGTATGCTTCAAAGGTACAGGAAACCAAAGAAAAGGGGATCCCTTATCCTAGTCTATCTACAGATCTTTTACTGCTTCTAGGACAAGGAGTTCACAAAAGGCAGCATTTTCCATCCCTCAAACATGTCTAGAATCTCACATGTCATATTTTTCTAATGATTTTCCTTTTTCTTTTTTCTTTTTCTTTTTTAACCTTTTTGCTTGCAAACAGAGAATCCCTTGGAATACTATCTCACTCAGCTGGAGGTTAGCAGGAATGTAGACACTAATGGTGAACAAAGTTTAAACGCAGAATTATATTTGGAGGAGTTTCTAGTTCTTCGGCAGAAGCCATGACTAATCGGATGAGTGAAGAACAAGATCCCTCCTCCTCAAATAATCAGAAGATACAAAACCTAGCCCACCAAGAAGTCGAGCAGTTTATCAGTTAACCACACCCATGAATTCATAAAGCGTAAGACATACAGAAGTAGATGACTCATGAAACTTAACAGCAATATGACAGGAAACAATTCTTTACTTACCGACTCTTGCCTAAAGATCCAAGACTCCCTAAATTTTGAAATTCATAGCGCCTTAGCTGCTGTGATGCTGTTTTCTGTGGCTTTCCTAAATCACATGGTATTAATTTTGCATAAATAGGCCTCATAAAACTGTCAATCCAGAGGTATAAACCTATAGAAAGGGCAAGACGCATAGACCATATAACAGCAGTTGCAACAGTTGAGTATACTTCTGCAGGTACTGGATCCACGTTATAAACGTCAACGTTTACTAATTGTTGGTGCAACTTCTGCCATACATCATTCCAAGCATCAATTGGCATACGATCAACCACGTGGCGTCGGTAAACAATTTCCTTCTTAGCATTTCCTTCCGATTCTTTACCATCTTTGTAATATGGTAATATTACTGCAACAAAACAGAAATATAAAAGTATTAGCGGATTTCCAAAGGAAAATGCCGTCCTTGCATAAGAGCAATGGACCACAAAACTTCAAGGGATGCATCATCTGTTAATCTATTATCCCCAACAATCAGCAACCTAGATCCCACTGAATCCATGTGCCACAAGACCACAATATCAGAGTTCCACCAATGACAATTTTTTGGCAGGAAAAAAACCAACCACTATGCTTATATACAAACATAAGCAGCAATTGGACAGTGCAATAGGAAACTTGCGACAAAAAATAATCCAAAGACAATACAATCAAAAACGACATCAATGGCACAAAGGAAACATGAAGGTGTAAGCATTTACATGCAAATCAGATCCGTAAAACACAAGGAGATATGTCAGGCATTCCCATCCATAGTACTTTCTCTATTTAAAAATTACCCACCTGCTTAAAGGGATCTCTGTACCAAGTACTCTACTGAACATTAAGAATATTTTCCTTCTGCACATTTTTCCCCTTAGCAAGGCTTAAAATGAAATGCCTCTTCATACGAAATCACAGAAACTACATAGCCATAGCCTTTAGACATGAGGCATATAACTCTCCCACCCTTTCATTGCAAAATAAAACTTTACTCAAGAAAATTAGCAGAGCAATCACTAGGAAAAGAAAAACGAAAAGGGGGCAAGAAAATAAAAAGAAAGAAAGAAGGCAAAATGCACACCAATGATTTCAGGAACAATGTGTCTCATCCCATTACACAACAAAATATTAAAACTGTTAACAAGTTGACTTTTACTCACAATATTTTGATGATTACAAACAATGAATTATGTAAAATGCTAAATTTGTTCTAACTTACTTCAATGTTAAAATACCATCTATCTATGAGAGAAATTTAAAGGTCCAAGTCAACTGGAAGGTAATTGCAAAAGGCAAGTCAAAGTTTAACATTGGATTAAAAGCAACTAGACAATCAAGATCACATCATTAATGGGTTGGTTCAGATTCATTTAGGGTTTTAGGAGACTTAGTGTAGTAGCAGTTCCACATCCATTAGACGCCAAACATGCATTATCGTGTTTTTCACATGTCTGATTGAATCATTATTTTATATGTATTTAATCAAATAATTTAAAATGCTTGATTTAATATACCTTGCATTATTTAATCATAAAAAGTGTTGATGCAAAAATTGACTAACTGAGAAATAAAGAGGACAAAAACAAGAATAACACCACAGATTTGAGTAAAAAAAAAAAAAAAACTAAGAAAAACCCTCTTTATTCACGAGAAATCTCGGATACAATGTGTTTGTATGGAAAATGGAATAAGATGCTCTTATTTACAATCATGGTTGGTATACATAGACTTGAAAGATGCATTTGGTAAGGAAAATCCTCGATACGAAGGATTTTACATCATCCTTAGCTTAGAAAATCTAAACAATCACCCGTACTTTCCATGTAGGGATGATCTGTGAAGTTGTAGGCGAGGATCGCAGAGTGAATAAAGATTTCCTTATCCATTAATGAGCTTAGCTCGCTAGTAGGGTTGTCTTCAACCAGACTCATAATGTCTAATCCCACTACAAGCCAGCTCGGCTAGGCCTAAGGTGTAAACCACTGCTTTGTTTGGCCGAGCTAGCATCACGTAATTTTCAAAACTTCGTTTCGTGTTCTCGACCTGGGTAGAATTAACTCAGCTCGACTCAATGTTCCCTATAGCCAAATCCAGTCGAGCTGGCATCATGTTTTTCTCCAAATTTTGTACATAGCGACAAGTCTGCTCAACCCTCTATTTGGCTCGGATGTTGATCGTGACTTTGCTCCTCTCAGCCTGACCTTTGGGCATCACCTGCCCAAGCAAACGCTATGTGGTTTTTCGAGTTTTGCATGTTATGTCCAATCTACCTGAACCATGGTTCACATCATATCTACTCGGCTCAGCCTTTCTTTGGGTGGATAAACAAATGGTGTAACAAAAATTCAGAAAGTATTTGAACAGTAATGCTTTTGTAATGGTTTTTCAAATTATGCATGTTTCTATAAGTCAATATACATTGCAGCCAAATTAGTTTCAACTTGGTGAAATGTTTCAGTTAACATAGAAAAATATGTTTCATAAAGTGTTCAAATTTTTTTAAACAATTTATGTATTTCACAAGTTTTTAAAAGTGTTTCTTGAAAAAAAAATAAGATTGGAATTTTAGATAAATAAAAATATATTTCCACGCTTCCTTCTTCATATATATCCATATTGGATCCGTGCTTCCTTCTTCATTTTTTTTTTTTTTTGGGGGGGGATACATAGCAAAGGATTAAGTTAGTCACACTACTTGATTATCTCGTGCTTTCCTATTAGCCTAAACAAATATCATGATATTTACAGTTACAGTGAAAAGAGAAAATGCTAAATAATATCTAACTGATTTCATCATTCATGAAAGTTAAGTAAAGCATTGCATGACATGAAACATGAAAATTCAAGCTCCTACTTGAATAAGTAAAGAAAACCAGAAGATAAATACTTACCTGATACTGTTTGGCCAAAATTTGAGTACTCCATATACTGAACATTGTTCGAGTTAAGAAGTCTCCAAAATTCACTATAATCAATCCTATGTGAGTTCTCAGGATCCCATTCTGTTCCTTTCAATTTCCCTTGCAAGGTTAGCAATGCCCTGCTCCAACAAGAAGCCATTACAAGCTGCCTCTCCAATTGCATGTTAGACTTGTTTTCTAGCTGTTCCAATTTATTTATGCGCTCCCTTTCTGCATCCTTGAGTTTCTGAAAATCCAATGGAAAACTGAGAAGGGTATTTATAATCAGGGAGTCAAGCACTAACTTCCACAGTAAATAAATAAATAAATATATACATATATATATATATAAGAAATATGTAAAAAAATAGACAATGAGAAAAAGGTCCCGAGGGCATGGCAATTCCTTTCAGCTTAACCATTAGTTGTCCTAGTGCTAAAACTAACCACTCGACAAGTGATGTTACTCTCAAGCAGGAAACAGACAATAGAAACTAGGACTACTTTGAGCACCTGCAGGTTCCACATTATTGGTGGAAAAAAAACTAGATTTACAAGATTATGCCTTCTTGATTCTGGTATCATGGTGAAAGTTATATAAGTTTTCCTGAGCTCCTTGAAAGTTGTCTCTCAGGCAAAACAATAGAGGCTGGGCAATTATCAACAACTCTACCAGGAAAATATCATTTGCATTATCGAAGAAACCATGTGAGTCCCAAATCATACCAAACTAGTAAGGTGGTTATTCAAAAAAAGCAATGACAAAACTCTTTTAGTTGTGAAATCAAGTTAGCCGAAAAATAAAAAGAGAAAAATTCATATTACACTGCTACATGATCATATTTATCATGCCACAAAATGAAATCTCTCGCCTGTAAAAGTCCTGAAAACATCACAGAGATCCAGAGTCACTGGAAAAGTTCTCTTTAGAATGAAATGAATAAAGACATCAATAAGTGCAAGTGTTTCTCACTTCCACATGTTTTAATCACTAAAATCTCTCCCCATATGATCTTTTTTGCCAACACCACTCTACATTACTATAGCTCTTGTTTTGCCTCCTATGGATTTATAAAATTTAGTGGGCTCAATTCATAATAAACGAAGCATTTTGGAAATACAGATGTTATAATGTATGTATAGCAAAATATTCAAAAAAGGAAATATAAATAAATATAATTGAGAAATGGTAGGCTCCACTTAAATATCAAATAAGAGAAAATCGAGTAAAGTTAATTGGACACGTGCAATACAACATATATTGCTGAATGCACCGCTTTGCTAGAGTGGCTCTTAACAATGTAAAATAAAGATGGAGGGACATAAGACTCAAAATAACATGAACAAAGATAAGTATAAAAGACATAACTACTTTTAGTTCTAAAATAGATGTCAAAATAGCCCATAAGGTCCACTAATGCGCAGGATAGGACAGGATAAGATATTTTTTTAGTCCCATTGGTACGTTTGGTTGTGACCAGGATAGGTTAAAAAATAATATCATGTACATTTATATCTCATTGCAATGGAATAAAATAATGGGACCAGAAGGCATTAATTACTTTCATTTCATTGTAAAGGGTTTTGCCTTTATCTTTTAAAATGTCTAGTCCTATCTACTCCAATCTCATCCCGTAAAAATAACTCGTTCCCACACACCAAAAGGGCCCTTAATGGAGCAGCTTGGAGGAAATGACTTCACGTAGACAACTATATTTAGTTGGAAAATGGTTATTTCTGAGCTGAGTTTGGCAGATCAAAAAGCCAAATCATAACATTTATCATAAAATTATTTTCAATTAATCAATAACCAGTATAAAATAGAGAAGAAAAATCACATTAATATTTAAACTCCTGTTCAATTTTTTACAACCCAACTAGACAAGCTTGAGCTTTTACAGACTACAAGTTTAGGTTTTTTCACATTTCGCAATGCTAAGACTAAGAGAAAGGCCTTGACCTTAGTTCTTCTCACTTCAACAAATTGACTAATTTTTTTCATCAAAATGAAGTCCACTTACAACAAGGAGAAGCTTCTAAATGCTTGGTAGCTCCTACTAAAATGAAAAAGTAGAATCCCACCGTATTATTCTAGGTTGATAATTTTAAGACAAATTTAATCTGTTTTTTCTTACCGACTACCATTATACGGTGCTTTGAAATTTCCTTCTAAACCGGCTTCTCAGTCTTTACATGCTACTTTATTACTTTCAATATAAATATCACTAAGTGATCATCAATCTTCTTGCAACATACATTCGCTATTATAAGGTCACACCTAGTTAAATTTAGCTCCTAAATATGTGAAGAACGAAGTTTTATCTCGGCCCTTAACAAAATCAAGATCAAAGTTCAAGAAAACAACTAGATATACTCTTTGTTTTCGCCGACCTCAAAGAGCCGAGCGGATTCGATCTCGTCTTGATCATCTTTCGAAGTTACTACTGATTCCGAACTCGGCGATGACGAAGCTTTACACAAATGCAGGTATCTAGAGCGCATTTGCAATACATTGCGTTTAGCGAGATGACGTGTCCGATCAATCCGCTTAAACCCTAGCAAATTTAGTCCGCAAAGATGTTGTTGATGTTGGCAAGCTGAAGAAGAAGAAGAAGAAGCCGACGGTGGTCTCGGAGATTGAGTTGAAAAAGGGAAACTAGGGTTTAAGAATTGTGAAAAATCACTAGGTCTTAGAGTGTTAGGAATCATCTTCTTGACGACAGAAGACGATTCACCCCCTCTCCGTGTCGCAACTCGCAAGTGCTGCTGTTCTATCGCTCTTGCACTGCAGATAGTATTATCGTCTTCAGTTTTTTACTGCCATTTTCTAGTTTTACAGTCTGCACCAGATAGAAACTACTCGGTCCAGGTGAATCTGCCACAACTTTTTCCAATTTTTTATTTTTATAGCACCGTGGATAAAATGAAAAAAGTATTGATTATTTTTGTTGTGATTTTTTGTACAAGCACTTAAATTATTAAATAAATAAGTTTCATATATATTAAAATATTTATTTATTTATTGAATGCAGAAGCTATATAAAAAAATTAATATTAAAATAATTAATTTAGCACATAAACC
>JAJIYU010009353.1:0-17120 GCA_030144865.1 Tinospora cordifolia | reverse complement strand
ACTTGTTAAGGTTCTGTGGAGACATCATGATTTGGAAGAAGCAACTTGGGAGCTGGAAAGCGAAATGAAGAACAAATATCCAAGTCTCTTCACCTACAATACTTAACCAAAAAATACTAACGGTACAAATTTCGAGGGCAAAATTTTTTTTAAAGGGGGTAGGTTATAAAACCCACAAATTTCGGTGTCGTAATACTCAAAATTCGAAAAGAAAAAAAAATTATTAAAATTTATTGTTACTACTCAAATATACGGTTATTGTGCACAAATACGGTCACTATTTTGTCGGCAGACAAAATTAGATTCGCAAGGTTATTGTAGCTACAATAACCGGTACTGTAGCTACAGTAACAAACTATTCACAACTGTACGGTTTCGTCGTTTTCTGCCAGAAAATTCTATATAAACCCCCCCTCATTCTGAAAATTCATTCCAGCAAGAAGAAAGAATTTCTTTGCTTACTCTCTTCTCTTCTCTTGTTCTTCAGCTGTTTTAGACAGCAAATATAGTAGTAGAAAGGGGAAAACCCCAGTTTCTGCATAGTAGTAGTGAAGATCTACTGTTTGGTGCCTCCTTTGAAGCAATAGGAAGGTGGTTCTGATCAAATCAGGTATAATCACTATGCTCTAGTCTTTATTTAAGTTGGGAGGTATTGCTGTTCACTTAAGTACACATACGCAGTTTACTGTTCATATATACAGTACTGTTCATACGATACTGTTCACTGTTACTATTTGGCACTGTTCATTTATACGGGTATTGCTCATACGGTACTGTTCATGGACATCGATTAAATCCCATTTTCGACATGAAGATCCCGAAGACTGTTGATCAAAGCCTCAAAACAAGTTGAGATAATCCAGCAAGGATTCAGAGAAATACTACTGAGGTGGAAGTGATTACTCTACTCTCTAGTATTATTTGAATTTAAATGCTGAATATGTGATGTTTGTATTATTTGATTATGTAGAATTATGCATGATTATTGATTTAATGATGGGTGAAAGATTTATCTTTATTTTTAATTTATTTATGACCGAGAGAGTATGCTCTGTAGTTGCGTCTTATACGATCTTCTACATCAGAAATCGACAGTCATTGTTATCTTTATTTTTAATTTATTTATGACCGAGAGAGTATGCTCTATAGTTGCATCTTGTACGATCTTCTACATCAGAAATCGACAGTCATTGTTTTTATTTTTATGAAGATATTGATTTATGATGTCATGCTGATGTAATGTTTAAATTATTGATGAAATATTTATTTGATTATGCTCGGTTCACAAAAAGAAGATTAATAAAGATTTTAACCACGTATCGGCGCGGGGACGAATGTCTTCGTGTGTGTTCCATGCAGAATTAGAACTGGTTGTCATTACTGACACCAGAAAGAACTGGTTTCAGAAATGATCCCAGATAAGGGTTTGAGTTTCAGAATTGATCTCTCTCCCAAGATCTAGAACACAGAGGTTAACCCCTTTCGGTCTAATTGTCAACTATTGATAACTAAATGTTTGAAACGCCTAATGGATGATAAGTGTTTGCATGTTCAGTGTTTGGTTTAAATAATGCTATGGATGTACTACGTATGATCCACTGGGCTCTTGAGCTCACCCAATCATTTTTTTCAGGAAATTATGGAAGACGATGCCTCTGTAGATTAATGTAAATTAATGACAGTGTACAAGATAGTAGAAAATGATGTAGATTGTAGGGTTTGATTATGTCAAATGTCAGTAATATTTGTATTATCAAAAAATGTTTATGGAGCCCACAAAATTATTCATAACTCTGATAATGAAGTAATGTTTTCAGATTTATTGTATTTAAATTTTTTCTCTTGGATATGAACTGTTGAAACTAACAGATAAATGAGGAAAAGGAAAAGTAATATCCCTAGTTCTCAAATAGAAAGCAGGACTGACTGCACTCAGAAGAAATGATGTCTCAAGCCACGAGACCACCACGTCACCTATGATGTATATGATAGAGAAAGAACGGGAACTGGGGGTGTTACAACACATGAATAGGGTAGTTTAGATCACGGTTTGGAAACTTTCGATTTTCCTCTTGGATTGAGATGTGCAACGATTTGGGACCACCTTCCATAGTTTCTTATTTCCTTTTGTGTGTTATAGAAACTTTCCCATTTCCTTCCTTGTAGTACACTTAGATTTTCAAAGATTTTGGGATGTTTTCTAATGTTGGTGGGCACATAGATTAGCAATGATTTGAACATCCTTTTGTGTGCACATGGATCACGGGAAACTTTCCATTGTAGGTTTATTCTCTTGTGTGCAGATGAACTATCTTAGGATCTTTCCAATTTGTTCTCTTGTGTGTACATAGGAAAACTTTCCAATTCCCTAACGATTTGAGGTGCTCATGAATCACCATGGAAACTTTCCCATTTCTTAAACTATATATTTCTATGTGATATGCTTGCTGTTTACTCTACGCTACGGCCAATCTCTTTTGTATCTGTTTAACTTGGTTATTTATTTCTTCTACCAAGTCTAACCCAGTAAACACATGGTCTTCAACTTCAGCCCAACAGGTTGGTGATCTACAGTGCCTCCCAAAGAGGGCTTCATATGGTGCCATCTTTATACGTACTTAATAATTGTTGTTATAGGCAAATTTTACCAAATGTAGGTACTTATTCTAGTTGCCCTTGAAATTAAGAACGCAAGACCTCAACATGTCCTCTAGTGTCTGAATAACTCTCTCAGACTGACGATCAGTTTGAGAATGAAAAATGATGTTCATAGTGAGTCTGGTGCCCAACTCCTTCTGTAGACTCTATCAGAACTGTGATGTGAATTGAGAGCCTCTGTTAAATACTATTGTCTTAAGTACACCATGAAGTCTCATTACTTCCTTCACATAGAGTTTTCCCAACCTACTGACTTGGTCTGTGGATTTAATTAGCAAGAAATGAACACTTTAGTGAGACAATCGATGATCACCCATACAATATCTTCTCCTTTTTAGTTCTAGGGTAATCCGCTAATAAAAAATGTTATCCCACTTCCATTCAGGGACAAGGAGTAGTTGTAACATTCCAGAAGGCTTTTGGTGTTCCGCCTTCACCTGCTAATAGATCAAGGACTTGGAGCCATGCTTAGCTCCATCTTTTTTTATTCCTTGCACTAGTAGGTCTTATGGAGGTTCTAATTCATTTTGTTTCCACCAGGATGCATCGTATATATGGTTTGATAGGCTTCAAGCAATATGGTCTACTTACTCCATTCATTTTGAGGCACGCATACCCTATCCTCAAGTCTTAGGGTATTCTCCTCATCTAACCTGAAGTTAGTATGCCTTGCCTGTTCAACTCCTTCTATTAGGCTATTAAGTCACATATCTTGCGTTTGTTTCTCCTCAATCTGATGCAGAAGATTTGGTTGGCAAGACATGTTGTAGAGGTAGGCTTAGTTCTCATCTAAGTTTACATCTAGATTGAACTCCTCAATCAACTGGTACATCTGGCCCTTTTTCTCCTCCTGTTTGTTGAACTTTCTATTTAAGGCATCAACCACCATATTGACCTTCCTTAGATTGTAGTTTAGTTGGAAGTCATAGTCTTTAAGGAGCTCCATCTATCTTTGTTGCATGAGGTTTGACTCCTTTTGGGTGTAGACGTACTTCAAGCTCTTGTGGTCTAAAAACAAATCAAACTTCTCACCATAAAGATAGTGTCTCCAAATCTTTAGTGCAAACATGATGGCCGCTAGCTCCAATTCATGGGTCGGGTATTTGTGTTCATGGATCTTTAGTTTTCTTGAGGTATATGCAACAACCTTTCCATCTTACCTCAAGATTGTACCCAATCCATTCTGTGAAGCATCCATATACAGAACATATGTAACACCATGGGTAGGAATAACTAAGATGACTCCCTTCCTGGTTAGCTTGATCATTGGTTCAGCCAACTTAGAGTAGCTTTGGATGAATCTTTGGTATATCCAGCTAGGCCTAAGAAACTCCTAATCTTTGTAACTATTTTTGGTTGTTTCTAGTTCATGATAGCTTCCACCTTTTCTAGATTTGCATAGATGTTTTTTGCTGATACTACGTTGTCACACCCCGACCCCCGTGCTGGGCCTTTCGTAGCTCTACAGTCGAGCATCGTGCGGCATTACAGCTCGGCGCGTGTGCCCGCCAGAGTGCCGAGACATGCGACTTCATTCGTTTTCCACTTCTATTCTATTCAAGTCAAATAATTTTTTTTCTTTGTTCATTTTAAAATAAAACAATCTCTTACACGAGATTCATTGTCAAATAAACTTTCAATATGTTTTCATATAACATTCAAAATTATATCACCGAAATTTCGTAGGAAATAATATAGAAAATCAAAGTACCTGCGAAAGCTTTGAAATCTCAAAAACATTCGTCTGAAATCATTGAATGCATCAATATTCATTCATAATATTTCAAACTATGAAATATTTGTTCAACATATAACATAAACAAAATAAAAGGCTTATAGGCCAAAGTTTCAAACTGTATTTTGTAATATAAAACAGTTCTATTTACACAAAACGATAACTAGTTAGGCAACATGCCCATGTTCAAAATACATAAACTCTGAAATAGAGTTCAAAATAAAACATCTCTGAAAACTTTCCACTAGTCTCCGGGTCGGTCAATCCAAATTGAGTGCCAGGCCCATGAGTAGCTGAAAAATGAAAATGGGGTGAGCTCGAAAGCCCAGTGGATCTCTTTTACACATCACTAACATTATATAGACTACGATACAAAACATGCATACAGTTTCATTAGATTAGGGTGTTTCAATCACTTAATTGATTATTTCTGTCAATTCGTCTGAACACTATCAGGAATTAATCGAAAGAGTAAAACACCCTCGGTATTCCCCTTGTGGTCCTGGACACAACCAGGCGCGACATCTTTATCAAATAGAAGTCTACCTTTGAGACCACGATCCATGAAGATATGGAAATCATATAGAAACTACTATGATCTCCCAAATTCGAGGATCACACAGTGACTCGCAGTTTTGCCCGGTTTGGGAATACCCACGATGACGCCCTGATTGCACCCTGATCATAATCTAAGTGATGCACCAGCGTACCGTCCATCACCTGGGTACGTGGAGTTTTTAATAAACCATTAATCTTCTTTAGTTTTCCAAACAAGATTTTCAAACCACACAACATAACATGTACTAACTTATGCAAACTAGATCATATAAATCATTCAATAGACATTTAAGTAATCTAGAACTCCAGAAAGCACATAACCGGACATTATGATGTCATGGCAACCATTGCAATTAGTTCACACATTCCTAGCATGATACTAAGTACAAGAATGTAAACAATCATCATATTTCATATCCTAAGCTCGCATAATACTAATGAGCAAGGAAGTCACGCCCACCTATATATGCCAGACGAACCCTTGAGTCGTTCCTCAACACTCACCACTCTTCAAATCTGAAATCAACATTTTCAAATTCAATTCTCCAAATTTCAAAAACCCTCAAACTATATCAACAACCATCATAGATATCCAATCTATATCATTCATATCAAATTTCGAATAAAAGGGTTTTTCCCCGAAAATTCAGATTCCTCATTTCACTGCATCAACACTCGAAACTATATTCATTTTCTTCCAAATTCAAAATAGAACATATTTAAAACTAGTCACTACTTCAAAACACGAGGGAATAGAGAGTTATTACCTATCAAAGGATTTACACCTTCAGAAACCCTCCAATTAGATGAAACTCTTCAGGATCCGTAAAAAACTGTAAGTGAACTGTTAAAACTTTCAAGATTCAGTTCCAAATCAATAAACCCTCAGTTTAGAAGGAAGATTTGAACTTATTTGGTTCCAGATTTCCTTATGCATCAAAACCCTCAAACCCTCATTTTTGGATACTGAATCTAAATGAATATGCAGATTTGAAACTAAAATAATTAAGAGGTTCAAATTCCTACCTCAAACCTTCAGATCTTCTCCTTGAATCAACTCTGGACCGTCTCTCTGAAGCTCTAGAATGATTTGGAAAAGTCTATGCGTGAAATGGCAAAGTCAAGGGCTTGAATCCTTTTAAATCTCATGCAATTACCACGGTTGGCACTCTATGGACCGCGATCACCCATGTGACCTAGTTTTCTTTCGTGATTTTCCACTGATTATTGCGGTCGGCCTTCAGTGACCACGGTCAAAAGTGTGATATTTTGTTTTTCAACATTTTTCCCATTATCCAACAATCCGATTTATTTTATTTTTATACCATACCATATAATAAACATTTAAAGCATGTTTTCAAACATTTTTACATTTATTCAAAAATTTTGTAAAAAAATTCATTTTCAATGTGCACGCATTTAAAACATTTGGGGTATTACAATCTATCCCACTTAAAAGAAATTTCGTCCTCAAAATTTAAATAGAGAATACCTGCGTAATGTGTCCAATCACTCATGCCTGGCAAAGAGATCTGAGTACTTCCTTTACATCTCACACTCTAACTCCCAGGTCGCCTCCTCCAGGTTATGATGCTTCCACAGGACCTTGACCAGGGGTATATCCTTGGTCCTGAGACTCTGCACCTTATGATCAAGAATTCTAATTGCTGGCTCCTCGTAAGTGGCATTATCCCAAAGTATTACATCCCCCCACTGTATAACATGAGAAGGGTCTGGCTCATACTTCCAGAGCATCGATATGTGGAACACATTATGTATTGAGGACAATCGGTTCGGCAAATCCAACTCATAAGCACATGCACTGACCCGTCTAATGATCTCAAATGGACAAATGTACCATGGTGCTAGCTTCCCCTTCACTTCAAACCATCGGATCCATTTCTGTGGACTAACTCTCAAGAATACTCGATCACCTAGCTGGAACTCTAAGGGTTTCCTCCTCCTATCAACATAGCTCTTCTGTCTACTCTGTGCTATAGCTAGTCTCTTCTGGATTTGCTTAACCTGTCGGTTCATTTCCTCAATCAACTCGGGTCCAATAAGTCCCTGATCTTCAAAATTTGCCCAACAAGATGGTGATCTACAGGGTCTGCCATAGAGCGCCTCATATGGAGCCATCTTGATGTTTGCCTGATAGCTATTACTATAAGCAAACTCAGCTAGACATAGATGCTTGCTCCAATTACTTTTGAAATCCATGGCACATGCTCTCAGCATATCCTCTAGTATCTGTATGACCCTCTCTGACTACCCATCTGTTTGCGGATGAAAGGTTGTGCTCATGGTGAGTCTGCTACCCAATTCCTTCTGTATGCTTTGCCAGAATTGAGATGTAAATCTGGAATCTCTATCTGACACTATCATCCTGGGGACGCCATGAAGCCGCACAATGTCCTTAACATAAAGCTCACCCAGTCTACTCACTGTATCAGTAGATCGAATAGGTAGAAAATGTGCCACCTTAGTCAATCAATCTACAATGACCCACACAGTGTCTTCCCCCTTTTGACTTCTCGGCAGGCTGCTAACAAAATCCATTGCAATATTATCCCACACTTCCATTCTGGGATCGGAAGTGGCTGCAATAGTCCTAACGATTTTCTATGCTCGGCCTTTACTTGTTGACAAATCAGACACCGGGAGACATACTTAACTATGTCTTTCTTCATTCCTCGCCACCAGAAAGTTGTCTTCAGATTCTGATACATTTTGTCCCATTTGGATGCATAGTATATTTCGTCTGGTGTGCCTCATCCAGTATGCTTCTCTCTCCAGAACTTGGCACGTAGATTCTACTCCCCAATCTGAGTGCACCCTCTGCATCAAGCTTGAAGTTTGTATGCTTGCCCTATTTGACTCCCTCAATCAGATCCATAATCCAATTATCAATTCTCTGCTCATCTCTAATCTGGCGTAAGATATCAAGCTGGCAAATAACTATATACAGATATGCCTGTCTCTCATCAGTGTCTATACCCAAATTATATTGACTAATCAGCTGATACATATGTCCCACTTCTTCATCCTTCCTGCTGGATTTTCTCCTAAGAGCATCTACAACAACATTCACCTTGCCAGGATGATAGTGGAGCTGAAAGTCATAATCATTAAGGAACTCAATCCATCTCCTCTGTCGAAGATTCAGTTCCTTCTAGGTATATATATATATATATATATTTGAGGCTCTTATGGTCCTAATAGAGATCAAAACTCTCACCATAGAGATAATGCCTCCAAATCTTAAGTTTCCCTATGCATAAAGTTTAAGTGGGTACTAATTGGCATGTTTGGGGTGTTTCTAGGACACGAAACTTGCCAATTCTCATCTTTTGCGCACAAGAAATAACGACTAGGGTTTTGGGGCTCTAGGCGCACTTTCCATTTTGTTTTTCATGCACAATTTTGATGTTTTCATTGTGTGATTGTGATATCAAGTCAGATGTGTTTTCAATTCATAGACTCGTTGTGGGACCGTAGTGCAGGACCAAGGTATTGGAACTTCACCATAGGATCGTGGTCTCCCTATGCAAGTCTGCGGTCTTGCAGTCTATGTTCTTCACACAAATTGGACATTATAGGACCATGATCTCCACTATAGGACTATGATCTTGTGGTTTGGTTGAGTCTTTGATGCAAGACCACGGTCCCAAAGTGGATACCACAATCTTGAGTTTGGTTCCCATTCTTCTAGGTAAGTTTCCATTGTCCGAGCACCATATATATATATATATATATTTTTTTTTTCTTGTCAAATTTTTATCTCTCAGATTCTTCTTGAATAAATCTTGCACCCAATATACATATATTTTCATATCTTTCCACATTTATATTTTTCTTTTTTTTTAGTATAATACGTTAATATAAAGAGAACTTGCTAATTTTTGTGCAAACCAATTATATTGAATAAACCTAATAAAATTCCTCACTTCTATTTTTCTATTATTTTTGTTTCTCATTTTCGATATATCATTTCATAAAACTTCCAAGGATTAGTATTTTATTTAATCACATTTCATACAAATTTTTAGGGTATTACATTCAATTTGGGCGTAAACTTAGATAAGAACTAGGACTACCCCTACAACATGTCTTGCTAACTAGATCTTCTACATTAGATCATAGATGAACAAAGGCAGGACTAGAGGCTCTCAAGCCTAATAGAAGGAATCGAACAGGGTAAGCATACTAACTTCAAGTTAGATGCTGAGAATACCCTACGGATTGAAAATAGAATTTGTGTGCTTCAAAATGGACAGAGTAAGCAATCCACACTAGATGAAGCCCATCAGACCAAGCACATGATGCATCTAGGTGGTGACAAGATATATCAAAACCTCTGTAAGACCTACTGTTGACTAGGAATGAAGAGGTATGTTGCTAAGTATGTCTCTAAGTGCTTGACCTGTCAGCAGGTAAAGGCAAAAAATCGAAAGCCCTCTAGAATGTTATAACCACTCTTAGTCTTTGAATGGAAGTGGGATAACATTGCCTTGGACTTTGTTAATGGATTACCCTAGAACCAAAAAGGAGAAGATACTGTATGGGTGATTGTGGATCATCTTACTAAGGGGGCTCATTTCTTGCCCATTAGATCCATAGATCAAGTTAGTAAGTTGGGATAAGTTTATGTGAAAGAGAGAGACTTCATGGTGTGCCTAAGACGATAGTATTTGAGAGACACTCTCAATTCACATCATAGTTCTGGCAGAGTCTACTGAAGGAGTTGGGCACCATACTCACCATGAACACCACTTTCCATCCTCAAACTGATGGTCAGCTTGAGAGATTCATTCAGACACTAGAAGAAATGTTCTTTGATTTTAAGGGCAATTGGAGCAAGTACTTACACTTGGCAAAAGTTGCTTATAATAATAGTTATCAAGCAAGTACAAAGATGGATCTGTATGAAGCTCTCTATGGGAGGCCATGCAGGTTATCAACCTATTGGGCTGAACTTGAGTATCATGTGCTTACTAGGCTAGACTTGGTTAAAGAGATGAATAACCAAGTCAAATAGATAAAAAAGAGATTGGTTATAGCGCAGAGTAGACAAAAGAGTTATGTAAACAAGAGGAGAAGACCCTTAGAATTTCAAGTAGGTGATAGAGTGTTCTCGAGGATAAACCCTCAGAAACTAATTAAGAGGTTCAAATAAAAAGGTAAGATATCACCCAGATTCATGAGTCCATTTGAGGTACTTAGAAAAATTGGAGAACGCGGCTATGAGTTAGACCTACTGAACCATATGTCCTCAGTACACAATGTGTTCGTGTCAATATTGAGGAAGTATGAACCTGATCCCTCTCACATAATCCATTGGGAGGAGGTAAACATCCAAGACAATGCTAATTATGAACAAGCGACAGTCAAGATCCTTGATTGCAAGGTGTAAAGCCTGATAATGAACGACATTCCTTTAATCAAAGTTCTCTTGAAACATCATAGACTAGAAGAGGCTACTTGGGAGCTGGAAAGTGAGATTATGACTAAGTACCCAGACCTCTTCACTAGAACTATTTGATTGAACTACACTAAAGGGAATTAGCACAAATTTTAAGAATAAAATTTCTTTTAACGGAGATAGGTCTTAATACCTCGAAATTTTGTATGAAACTCGATTAAATAAATTAAATAAAGAAGAATTGATCCTTGGAAATTTTATAAAATTTTTGAAAAACAAGATTATGTATATAGTAGCAGAAATGAAAAATAAAATTAATCGAAAGGAATATGCAATTTTTGGGGCTACTATATGTATTTCAACTTATAAAAAGGGTGGATGAAATAAAAATAGCAAAAAATGTTATGCACCACATTACCGTGGTTGTGAAACCATTACCACGATAATGCGGTTGTTTTGCCAAGAAAACACAAAAATCGCAACCGTGAACCATTATAGTGGTAACGTAGTAATACGCCAAAAAACCAAATGAGAAGGAAGTAAATTGTGAGCAAAAACCACCATAAAAACCCAAATATCAAACTTACTAATTCTTATACTTGGGAGGCATGAAAAATGAGAAAAATAACAACTTTCCAACATTGTGAGCAACCCAAACTTGCCAATTTTTAGCCATTGAAATCCTATATAAACCCTGCCTGGGCTCCCATTCTCTTCACCCTAGCACGAAATAAACAAGTTCCTTCTTGCTCTCTGTGCCTCCCTCTTGACATCCCTATTTTTCTTTAGTTGTTCAAAATAGTAATTGGAGTAGTAGTAACAAAGTGTTGTACAAATTTTTGTGCTAGCAGTTAGGAAGATCTAAAGGAGATTCAACTGAAAGTTCAAGAAGGAGTTTGCTATTTAATGTAGAGATGATTTTCAACTTTTACTCTATTATTTTGATTTAAATAAGACCTACATGTATTTGATGCTTTGAATATGCGTGATCAGTTATTTTACATGCCATGCAGAAAGGATTTCTTCATGTGTGTTCCAGCCATGTCGAACCTTTTACTTAGAATTAGGTGTTAGGATTGACACCAGAGAGAACTGGGTTTTAAGGAGTGATGCCACTTCACTGAGAAGGGTTTGAGTTTCAAGAATGATCTCTTTCCCTAGATCAGGAACATAGAGGTTAACCCCTTTCGATCTTAATTACAACTGAAAATAATGAACTATTTAAATCACATAATATTTTGAAAGTGCTTGACATGTCTGTCTTATTTGTTGAAATAATGATTTACATATTTGGAATGATCCACTGGGTTTCAAGCTCACCCCTTCTATTTAATCTTTTAGGAAATTCATATATCAAACCTTATGAAAGACTCTTAGATTATTTTTTTGGAGATTCTATTAAGTTATAGGACATGTTGGCCCAATTTATTTTATTCAAGTTTTGAAGTTATTTTTCGTTGTAATAAACACAAAGGTATGTACCTTTGAATTTTGGAAATAAGTAATGATATGAAATTATTCTATCTAAATGTTTATGTTTCTGAATTATTGCATGAGTTAAAATTATTTAAAAAGTCTCAAGGATTTAGGAAGAGAAAAAGAAAAGAAGATAATATAATACGGGCCCGCCTCTCGGCCAGACCAAAAATAGAAAGAAAAATATCGTCGGATGATGTGGGCTTGAGGTGTGGGAGGCGGGGTGTTACAAAGCCAAACCTAGAAAATGGTTCCGGTGATGATTACCAAGGTAATATATCGCGTTACCTCGGTATTGTGCTAAAATATAAATATCCAACTTCTGTGAGAAACCCTAATTTCATTGTTTCAACCTTGTAGTTGTGTTTCGCCTCCCATGAACTGAAAATAGCTGCCACCAAACGACTTTCTCCTCCTCCCATAAGCATTCTAGATCAATTTTAATCCATTTCACACTATTGCAACTGTCTCACAAGCCTTGAACGAGGAAGAACTGCACAACCTGTGAAGCGTTTGGAGTGTTGCACTGATTCAAATGACAGTAAGAAGGTAATATGCTAGTTCTCACTCAAAACTCACAAAGCTTCTCACTGATAGTACTGTCTAAGATCTTACTCACTCTTAACCTATACCAGAAATTTAAGAACACTTAAAACATTTCGATGAAGAGAATAAGAGGAATAGCAAGGAAGAACAAGGTATAACATCTTTCCATCCAATGTGATTTGTGTTTTTGAGTCTTAATTTAGTGTATTGATGAGCCATAAACATGAAAGAGCCAGAAATGAAAAGCCATGCACGAAAGTGCAACATTTTCTAAAAATCACGTGACTACCACGATAATGATCACAATAATGCACTATTCAAGTGGAATTTCTCATGTGTTACTGTGGTAATGTTCAAGACTACTGCAGTAACGACATGGAAAACTTGTCGAAAATGCAAACTATTGCGGTAACCTACCGATTAATCCTCACGGGTTACTGCGATAACACAGAGAAAGTTTCATTTTTTAATTTTCATGCATAGACTTTGATTACTGTAGTATTTCCTTACTCTACCACAGTACACAGGAGAAAAATAGACCAATATATGTCTATTGTGACCTTCTTACACACCATATACCATATAGACTTGAGAATCATTGTATTATAGTTTAAAAACATTACGACTACTTCAATTTTTAAAAATCCTGATGTTAAGTTCTCAGAGGTTTAAGATACGTGAAGGTTGGGATGACAAAGGGAGGTTTAGAATGAACCGAACAAGAAAAATTGGTGGAGATGACTACCCTAAAACTCTTTAGTATTATTTTGGTTTGAATATGAAACATGGTTAAATGTTTACTTGTGTTGCTTGTTTAGAAGCATGCTAGGGATGCGTGTGACACATATGAATGATTGATTGTCTTTTATGATGTTGATAGCATGTTGTAATATTCCATGAATGTTAATACAATTTGGAATATATGCTATGTATACCATGTGAGGAATAGCATAATTGATCTGACTATAGGCATGATGTATTGTTGATCTATATCCATTGTTTATTTATATCTAGATATTGGAATTGTGAAAATGCTTGTGGTAACTAATTAAAGATGATTAAGAGAATTAACCAAGTACTAGAGCAGCAATGTGGATAGTGTGGCAATAGTTTGGCATCATCATGGGTGATCCTAACCCAAGGCAAGTCTTGAGGCTACAGTGGCAATAGTAAGATAAAACTGATAGTCGAGTGAGACTTCACTACCTGAGACATCATTCCTGAGATAGGGTTCTGAATAGGTAATGGGCCTTTGGGCATTACTTTCAATATTCCAAACCTAATTAGTAATACCAAGGAAGGTCATTTCAGTCTTAACATTAACCTAAACAATTAAATTGCATGAAACTCCTAATGTCTAGAAAGTGCTTGCATGTTTTACTTTTTGATTATTATAATACTCGAGATGTTTTGTGTATGATCCACTGGGCTCTTGAGCTCACCCAACTAATTCTCTTTCAAGTAATTACTGAAGGCGCTTGAACCATCAAGCGAGGAAGACACATTTTTGTAGTAATGGTATGCCTAATTGATGAGGTTGTGTAGGATTGGAACTCTATTTTTCGTTTGTTTATTGTAGGGCAATGGGTCCCAGTTTACTTTATTCGTCTACTTAATTGTTGGATTCAGTCGTTGGACCAAATATTTGTTATTCATATGAACCTCGACCACTGGGGGCCAGTATTTGAATATCATTGAAGTTAATTTGATTCATTTTATTTAAACTTTCATCCCTATGGTTTTTATTATTTGTGAGATGAGCTAATATGTTGTGACTATAATATATGATGGGATGTGGCCTGGTACAAATTAACCAAGAGATGATATGAGAAAATAGTAATCTCTGGGTGCCCCGACGGTGAAAGCGGGAGTGACCTCATGCAAGGCAAGAGTGATTGCCCATTATGATTTGATCATGCCTTGAGTAGAGAGACAAGTGCGCTGTAGTAGCGAGTATGACCAGATTCCAGGGTTGGGTTACGTTAGCACTCATAGAATGAAAATTACCTTCTCTCATTTTCTTTGCACTTCAACTATTAAGAAAACAACGTAAAAAGTGTTCTTTTTGTTTCTCTTGTACAGGAAAAGGTCTAATTGCTTATTGAAAACATACTATCTTAATTTAAAATAGTGTTTGTTATATACTTCCTCAATTAGAAGGGAGTGAAAGACATTTCTTAGCTCATTTAGATACTAAAAATTATTTAGGAGCCTAATTTTTAACAAAGGGTAATTTTAATGTTAGATTTGTGTTGATGAATTTAGACAGATCTGTAGGATTTGAAATAGCTTTTGTTAGTCTACTTACACTCTCATGAATGATCTGAGTGCTAAAGAATTTATTTTTGTTACTTTCTCTAAGAAAATCAACTAACAACTCCTTTAGAACAAATTTCTTTCAATTAAAAGTGATTTAAAGATTTATTTCTTTATTAGAATCAATTTTTGAGTAAAAGAGATATCCTAGCTTGTTTACCTATCGAAAGTGGTTTTAAATGCCTAATTTCTTATTGGAAAGGTCAATTTTTCCATAAATTTGAGTTTATTACATTCTGAACCTTCTAGGTGCACACAAAATTCAAATTAGTTGTAGTTGGCTTCTTTCCACTCTTACAAACTATCAAACAATTTAAAGAGATCACATTCATTATTCTTCCATTGAAAAATGATTGAAAAGTTATTTAAATTAAGGGGTGGCACCCTCGAGCTAGGAGCTCCCTAAGATAGAACAATGGAGCTCCTAGTTTGTACAGAATTCTAGTACTTGTCTGGGAGTCCGAGAAGGGGATATCACCCCTTCCTTTTTCGGACTCCTTAGGTCAGTGTTTGAGGAAGGAAGGGATATTTCTTCCTTTGAAAAAAATTTTTTATTGCTTACGCTTCATAATGATGAGTGTTTTATATATTTTAACTCATTTAAACACCAAGGCAACATGAGACCTTAGTTTATTGAGAAACGTGTTACATTGATGATAAGTTTGAGCTCCTTGTGTTCTTATTTGGCTAGGTACTCATAGAAATAAAATTAGTTTATGTTCCTCTCTTTACATTCTTATAAGTAAACAAACCACTTATTTTGGTTGTGTTTTGTTGTAAAGAAGGGATGAATAGCTCATTTAGAACAAATTTATTTTACTTGAAAGCACTTATAGAACATACATTCATGTTTCATACTGATTGCATTTCTAAAGTGATATCCTAGCTTGTTTAGATATTGAAAGTGTTTTGGATCCCTAATTGCTTAAAGAAAGCATCAGTTTAATTATAAAATGGACTATCCATGGCCTTCTCATTAGGATTAGTAATCAAAGAATTAAACTACCTTATCTTGGTCTCTTTGGGCTCTAACAATTAATAAAACAACTTATAAAGATCCTTTTTTTTAATATAGAATCGACTAATAACTCATTTAGAACGAATCTCTTTTAATTAAAAGTACATTAAACATTTACTTCTTTATTTAAAATAATTTTTGAGTAAAAGAGACGTGCTAGCTTGTTTACCTATCAAAGTTGGTTTCTGATTTCTAATTTATCATTGGAAACACTAATTTTATCATAAGTTTATGTTTAATTGCATTCTTAACCATCTAGGTGCACATAAAATTCAAATTAGCTATAGTAAGCTTCTGTACACTCATACAAAAGATCAGACAATTTAAAATGATCACATCCTTTTCTTCTGTGAAAAACGATTGATAGGTTATTTAGATTAGATTTCTTCCTTTGGCTTAAATTGTTAACTGCTTATGCTTGAATAATGATGATTTTTTTATTTATAGAGATTTTCAAGCTCATTTTAACGACCAAAAGAAGCACGTGACCTTACTTTCTCGAGAAAGATGTTACGTTAATGATAAGTTTAAACTCCTTGCATTCGTAGTTGGCTAGGTACTTGTAAAAATAAAACGAGTTTGTGTTCCTCTCCCTACATTTTTACAAGTAAACAAACAACTTTTTTTTTCTTCTTTTTTCTTGGCTGTTGAGAAGGGTCAATGGCTCATTTAGAACAAATTTATTTTACTTAATAAGCTGATAATGCTTAATTTCTTGATTTATTCTGATGGCATTCCTATGCTATTTTCTAGCTCATTCAGAAACTAAAGCTTTTTTGTATCCCTATTGCTTGAAGGAAGCGTCACCTTAATCGTAGAGCTGAAAATCTCATTTATATGCGATTGGTCTCTTTGCACTCTAACAATTAATAAAATTGTTTAAAAAAGTTCTTTTTAAAGGGCTAATTACTTGCTTAAAATATGTTTTCTTAACTTAAACTAATTTTTATTGTTTACATCCTCAATTAGAAGGAAGTTTGTAATACTCTGGAAACTCTGTACTCAATGAAATAAGAACTGTTACCCTTTCAGTGAAATTTAAGTACAGAACAAATCTAGCCTCATTTTAGGGCCAAATTCAGAGGACTCTAAATCCTCATTTAGTGACCCATATGAACCTAAAATGACCTGAAATGAAGTGAGGAGACATGAACTAACAAGTTGGACCACACATCCAAAAATTAGCCCAATTGGCCAAAAATTAGGGTTTTGCCCTACAAGGGGATCCAAATTAGGAAAGAACAGAGAATAAGGGTACCTATCGAACTTGGAATGACTCGAAACTTGAGGAGATGACACAAACTAGCAAGAAACACAACATATCCAAAAATCAGAACAATTGGCCAAGGTTTGAACCTTCATTTTCCAAATGAATCCAATAGGTTCCAAAT
>JAJIYU010009352.1:0-17061 GCA_030144865.1 Tinospora cordifolia | reverse complement strand
AGGGAAACTTTAGAATCCCCTCTGCCCCGAAGATTTTGGTAATCAAGTTTAGAGCTTCGCAGTTTCTGGAAGAGTTAAAGTCACAGTTACTGCGTAGTGCGAACGAACGGAAAAGATGAGGGAAATCGTGACGATTCAAGTCGGAGGTTTCGCTAACTTCATCGGCTCTCACTTTTGGAACTTTCAAGTAAATGATTCTCCGTTGGAAACTTAGCTTTTGAGCTCAATTGGCCTGCGTTTATCCCTTCTTTTTCGTGTTTCTTATGTTGTTTACAGCAGATTTTCTTAATTCTGGATGGAATTGTTGCGTTTCGTGTGTATAGTGTCCACATAAATTACAAAGATCAACTGTATCTTCTGAGTGTAACGGTTGGGTTTAGGATTAGGGTTTAAGGTTTCATTTTTTGCTGATTTTAAAAAAGGTTGTATTCTTTTTTTCTTTTTTCTTCTTTTACAATTCGGTCATTCCATTAAATTAGGGATTCTTTGCCTAATTACTGTCAATTTTATTACTGGATTACTGTTGGATTTATTACAAATGATCTATTGAAATGCTGAACGTAATGTTTGAAGGATGAGCTGCTTGGATTGGCTGAGGATCCCCATGCAGATCCAGTCTACAAAAATCATTCTTTGGATATGGATGTACTCTACCGTGCTGGTGAAACACAACAGGTGCAATCTAGTCTTCTCAGCGTCTTGCTAGAGGCAATTAATCATTTTATACTGTACTCTGCTATTATTTTGCATGAAATTTAAGAATTTGAAATTCATTAGGTGTTTTCATGTTTTTAACCTTGATGGCTAAAGATTTATTTATTTATTTATTTTATCTCTATCTCCTTGACGGATCAGATCGATGTCCTCCATGCATGTGTATGTTTGTTGTATCGCTGCTTAACTAAGTGAAGTTTGATGGGGTGCCAATTTAAGTTTCGTGTTTATTCTTTCAATTATCTTCTTTCATTTTGTTATGCTGAGCAAATAATGATGAAGATGGTGGCTTCTTCTTTTTATATTTGGATAGGGAGATTTAGTTAGGTTCTTTTGTTGACCCTTTGTAAGCTGAGATTTGAGAAGCTATGAAATTTGAAGTTTGATAATGTAAGTATATTTGATAAACTTCATCATTGTGATACAGATTGAGTAAGTGCAATAACTTGCAACTTTGATGTTCACTACTGTAAATATGGTTTCACTTTTCAATGAAATTTGGTTTGCTGCCCCATGTCTATGGAATGGGAATAGATTGAAAATTGAAACTACTTTTTTGTAGCCTACTAGTTGTGCAACTTGAAATATAAATGGGTGTTCTAGGTGCTAATGAAAATCATTTTTTTTACGAATGCTTTTCTTTTTAGTATAAGGCTATCACTGACGTAAAAAGAAATAAAATACTGTTAAAGAAGTACATAATTTAATGACCTTTTCTTATTGAGCTCTTTATATGTTGGCCATTGGTCTGTGCTTCTTTAACCATTCAAAGTGCCAATTCTGTGACCTTCTGGAAATTTTAACATCTGAAGCTAATTTTAGTTTTTGTTCTTGAATCATATGGCCTGCTTCTTTGGTGTCTATGCTGTTTATTTTTCTGCTTGTTGCTTTTTTTAATTAATTTGTTTTTGCAAATTTCATTTATCTTTAAAAGAGAATTGGAATGTGATATTTTTAATTAACTTCATATTATTCTGTCTCACAAATCATTTTAACAATGTGCCTCAAATGTATCCTTTGATACTGAATTTAAAATAGTAGATCGTTTAAGCATGATAATTACTTATAATGTAAACTTGATGCAGGGTGCTTCTACGTATACTCCGCGCTTATTGTCTATTGATTTTCAAGGTAAAAGCTAATTGCTAATTTCAACTTGGTGACTGACCTAACAAATTCTGCTGACATGATAGAAAAAAATAAAAATAAAAAAGGCCATGTTCTAGTTTATGCTTCTTATTTGGTCTTCCAGTTACACTTTTTCATTTAAGGTATTGTATGTTGTTTCCTTTGGGATTTTTAGTAGTTCTTTTTTTAATTCAATCATGGTTTCTACTTGAGCTCAATTAAGCCTTTTTGCTACTACTGGGGTTGACAATCCCTCTTAGTCTCTGTTACTTTATTAAGGTTTAGATCCTCTATTACCTATTTAGTCTCCTGGTAAATGATTGATTTATGGAAACTGTCAAATGGATTTTTCTTAAACAAATCTATTTATGCTGCAGGTTCCCTTGGTTCTTTGAGTTCGCGTGGCTCCTTATATAATCACATTCCATCATCTGATCCTTCACATATCACCACATGGTTTGCTTTATGCTGTAAATAACTTTAATTTGGACTGGAACTGTTGGGTAAAATACTTACAAGTTATGTTCTTATATGCAGGACTGGTGATGTCTCCAGACAGGTATCGGAACCTCACAAAAAGAATCTTTTCTTGCAAAGCTTGTATGAGGAAGAGCCGGAGAAACCTTCTTCTTCAATGAATGGTGTTGATAAAGTCAAGGATGAAGACCTAGTTGACTCTTTACAAAATGGTGTCCAGTTTTGGACAGATTTTTCAAAAGTACACTATCACCCACAAAGTCTATATGAAATAAGTGGATTGTTCATTGATCCTAAAGAATTTGACGATTATGGTATGGGGAAAGACATCTACTCTGATGGTTTGCATGGCGAAGAAATGAATGAGAGGCTGAGGTACTTTGTTGAAGAGTGTGATTGTATCCAGGTATCCACAAGTCCCCATGCTTTCAAAGAGTATAAGATTCATGATTTGGTTTATTTGTTTCCCTTTTTTTAATCCTTTATTTTTATGGTGAAATTTGAGATGGAGAAACTCATTTGTTGCTTGCATGAAATGATTTTTCTTGTTAATCATAAGAACCTGGGCAACTTTCATGGTAATTGCTTAGTTGCTCCTGGATATTCCTCTTTTTTTAGGTGTCTTAGGCTGCATTTGGTTTGTGATCTAGAAACTTGAGTACAATTCAAAAAGTGAGAACCTGGAAAATAACAATTTGTTTTTTCCCGAAAACAACATTTTTCTTTGTAAATTTTTGGAAGATGTTTGTGGATTTCAACCAAGCAAATGGATTTCCATTTTCAAATTTTGTAACATAAAAAACTATATTCGAATCATAAACACAACCTTAGTTTCCTAGTTTACTGTGTTAGGGAGCATTTAATTGTCATAATACAGGCTTTTGCAGACTTATCTTGTGGTGTATTGTCATCAGTGAAGTTCTTACGATTTATACAGGGTATCCAATTCATCGTAGATGACTCAGGAGGTTTTTCCAGTATAGCTGCTGATTTCCTGGAGAACATAGCCGATGACTACTCACATACACCAGTGCTACTTTATTCTGCACGAAGTCCTAGGTCTTATTCTAGGCCTGTAAGCCGGAATAATTCTATCTCAAGAGCTCTTCATGATGCTATCTCATTCTCAAGACTCTCATCATTTTGCAATTTGTTTGTGCCAATCGGATTACCTTCCCTGAGTAGAAGTAAGATATGTAAAGACATCACCATAGGTTATCTTTTCATGTATGAAATATTCAGTTTATGTACTTGCTCCAACTCCTACACAATCTTGTGGATTTCATGACCTTCCTTGAGTTGCTACTTTTTTTTTCCCATTTATTTGAAGAAGCATTTTCAAGGAAGAATGTCAGTTCTGATCCTTGGCTGTATTGATTTAGCACTAGGTCTCATCTTCATCATTATAGCATTCACTCTTGTTTCCTATTCAAATTTTTCACTGATTTTGTTTTGGCTTTTTTTTTCTCACCTTGTAGGTAAAGCATCTGGTTTTCTATGCATTGAAGATGAAAACTTGTTCCACTGCAGTGCAGTTTATGCTGCTGCATTACATTCATCAACTCTCCCATTCCTCATGGAACTACCTGGACCCACGGTAGACTCCAAATATATTACTGGTGCTTTAGATTTTAATAGTTTAGTGACCATGCTAGCAGGTCAAGGTAGGCAAAATATGGTGGCTATTCTGGATGTGGCGATGCCTGCTCCTCCTTTGACAGGTACCTATCTGAATGTTCTGTATTGAAACATCTCTTGAACAAGGCTCATAAACCTTCAATGCCTCTTGATGCCAGGTAACCGAAATCAACTCTCTTTACAAGACAGTTTGCATTCTTTGACACCCGAGATAGCAGAGGATGTGGAAGACTTGCAAGCACTGGAGAGCATCACTGTTCAAGGAGCCCTTCGTGCAGGTAGTCTTTACAACGTTATGTCTTAATAATTATATTGAAGGTGGAAGTCTCAATTTAGGTGCCAAATGCCACCATGCATGGCTCAAGTTGCAAGGTGATGTGTGCATCATGCATTATAATTATTCTTTTTTCTACCTAACCATTTTCTAATAGGATTATTCTTGGTTAAATCACCCTCTCAAGGAAGAGGAGAAATGGATCGAGAGAAAGCTGGAAAGAAAAAAATGAATTAGACAAAAAAAAAAGCGACAATTATGCAAGTCCTGGAGTTATCCAAAAGTAGTAATAATAGTTAAAGAAAAAGAGAGGGAAGGAAAGAATTTTACCTTGAGGTGGAACATTTTAGGCTTTTGAAGCTACTTTCCAAATGAGTTATGTTACAAAAAATCAAAGAATTGCATTCATGCTCTCTCACTGTCAATTGCTTCTTCCACTAGAATTGGATGTGAAGAGCATCAAATAGTGCATTGTAGTTGATAATGGAACTGTTTTGTGGGCAGGGGGTTATCGTGCTTCTGTTTTGGAGATACAGGATTCAGTTTCCAGTGCTTATGAAACTGCATCAACTAGACCAATGTTTTCTCATTTGTCTGTGGCGCTTCAACCTCTTCCAGTACCACTGCCTTTCCCTTCAATTTTTGGAAACCGTATCAGCCAATGTGGAGAGTTGGTGGACAAGCCTATTCCAGGTTCCCAGTCTAGGAGTTCACTTGAAATCCATTCCATACCTATGGCTGCAAGACTTCGATCTAGCAGCAGTGTTCTGCCTTTCCTAGAGAAACGCTTGAAAAACTTTAGGAGGTTAGTCATTGAGAGAGGATCCCCAGGCATCAATGTGGTTCGAAGCTGGGGTCTGGAAAAAGATGAAATGGAGGACATGGGAGAGGTGTTAGCGAAGATGGTTTCAACGTTGGATCCTCATTTGCAAGAATCCTCAGACTCAGATTAACGTTTCAGCTTTATTATTTAATATGAATTACATTGCAATTTTTCTTTTTGGGGTTTTGGTTAAGTGCAAATGTACTTTAATGCCTGTTGCAAAGTAAATTAAAGCTGCGTGTGGTCATCTTTCTTACCTGCTTTGTTCTTCCTGTTCTAGTCAAGATGGCCACTACCCCTAGTACCTATTTCCAAAATTGAGATTGTCCTGTCCATTGACTTCTTAAGAACAGTGGAAGAGATTGGTAAAACATGTAAAATTTTCACGTAGAGACTCTTAGTTCTTGGAAAAATTTCTTAGTGCAATGCCTTGCATCTGTATCAATTTCCTTTTCTGTACAATTGCATTCCTCAAATTATTTAAAACAAAAGGTAACTATAGGTAATTTTCATTTATCTTGATCAACATTTAGTGTGCAATAGTAGGGGGTGACACTCCTCCATGCCCCATGCTCATCATGACTTCTTGATCGCCTCATGGAATCCAAAGTAGCGTATCACATTCCTGCATCTCCTTCTGGAACCAGTTACCAGGCCCTAGTCCAGATATTTTAAGATGTCATTGCCAGCGTGTCGGGTGTCTGAACGCTGTGGATGCCTTAGTTCTGCTCTGGAGTCATGGACCTGCAGCTGTCTTTCAACCCAAGGTGGATCTTCTGGACTACGCCAAAGGCATTCACCAGTATATTTGTGCTTGAAATCTGGAGCCCTAGGATTTGTCTTTCTTTTTCTGTTGTCCCACCATTCAAATGGGTTTGCAAAAAACACCTGCCACAAATAGATGGTGGCTTTGCCCTTTTCCGTATCTGAGACGCCTGAAAATGGACAAAGTGATAGATTGAATACAAAATCTCTTTACCCTCCAAACCCATCTCTAATAAATGAAATCATTTCTAGCAAGGGACCCCAAGCGGAAGTTTTGCAATGTGTAGAATGTAACTGATATAAGATTGGTTTACTTTTGAAATGAAATAGCACATTCATCTCTCTGATTGAGCTCTATTTCACCAAGCGGAAATCAACAAATATCAAAACCATGACAGGGGTTTAACACCTGGCATGCATCTTTCACCTGAACATCACCATACAGTTCACTACTCAAAACAGATTCTGAGAATGTATCCAACTGGGTTTGGCCCTTTTTTCTTAAAAAGATGAAAGAAAGAAACAAAATCAATGGTTATACATAACCATATGTGCTGAAAATATAGGAGTGCAACTAGTGTAATGGCTCCCATAATTGCAGGGTCTAAGACTCTATGTAAGAGTTGGTCTACTGGTCTTACTCCACTGTAAAGAAAGAATTTTCATGAACACATGAACCCTAGACTACCAAAGCAACCTTCACAGTTGTGCCAAGGCTAACCTTCCAGAATTTACATCTCTTACAAAACTATATCAACTTGAAATGTCCCAACAAAACAAACATGTCCAGCCAATAGTAAACGCATGCAACTCAAGCAAAGGAATGTGAGCGGATATACAGAACAAATCCTCAGGTCATATTAGCACCCAAAATAGGGAATAGGATGGGATAAGATTGTTCTTCATCCGATATCATATTAAGATATAGAGAGATAAGATTGCAAGTAAGCATGGACTGCGTTCAATTCCATGCTATATATATATATATTAACCTTCTTCTTGCAATTTTTAAAAACTAGCCGGCATGCTGGTTTTGCAAGCATGAAAGAGTGTCGGTTTGATTTTTATTTTTTCCAATGTAATTCTCTTATTTAATTAAAAATTGAAGTATTTATGGCTTTAATCCATAGCACACTACAAAAAACAGGACTATTTTAATTTTATCCTATTTTATTATATCCATACAAATCTTATCTAATGCCATAAACATAAACTTGTCCTATCCGGTGCAACAAAGGAATGAGATAGAAATAAAACCGGAATTCAACCTAACGAAGCCTTTACCCCCCATAGAAAACTGCTCAACAATAACTCAAAAAGAAGACTTACTAGTGATTCGATCTGCTCCTATTGGTTCATAGATCTGAGATTCCTCTGCAGTTTGGTTTCTGTGCTTGGGAGCAACATAGTTCAATTCCTTGACATTTACCTGAAAAAAAAAATCCAATGAGAAGATAATTCTAAAAAGATTAAAAAAAAATCATGAACATAGAGTTGCATCATCAATATTTCAAACTTCTCCTCCAAAACATGAACCAAGTTTTTATTTGATTTCCAGAAAATAACTAAATATCTGATGCACACAACTTTCAACTTCATCCATCAAGTGCAAAAAAACTAATGAGTTACAGTACTGTTACGACTCTTGAATTTGCAATAGTATGTGAAATAGAAAATCCCCTTTAGCAAGAGCTTGAAATGAGCTAATAGGTATATTGAGCATGTGCAAACCTCATAAAGAGTTATGACTTTTCCTTCTTCATCAGCCTTTGTGTAAGAAGCTAATCGACCTGAAACATAAATGAGATCAAGTTCTTTCAAATGCTTGGATGCTACTTCTCCCATGCTGTCCCACATCTTCAGCAATATCCTGTTAAAACAATCAGTAAAATATGGCTTAGCAATAACAATAGCAAAAACAAAGTACCACCACGCAAAAGAATTATGTAAAACTTAGACATACAAATTCATTAAAAATAGGAAACAAAAAAAAAAAGTTCAAACATGAAATATTGATAACTGCAAAATCTGGAGAAAAAAACACTATTGAAATACATGGAACACTCTATCCAAGGAACAAAAATTCGACTTTGTCCTAAACTTCGATCTTTGAAAATTAGAATTAATTCGAAGAGTTCGAAAAATTCGAAAGAATTTTTGTAAAAAATTATCAATTTAGAAAAATTTAAAAATATACTATATAAATGCTAAAATATGAACAATTTCTGTTAAAAAAACTAAAAACAAACATAATAAATATAGTTTACATATAAAAGTATACATATAATGGTTCCGAACATGTATTTTAACATTAACTATATTTTATGCTCATCGCACGTGTTAACCTAAAATTATTAGAAAAAAGAAAGAAACAAAGAAAAGTTTATTATCAAACCCTAATGGTCTTGCAAATATAAACCCTGGTTTTCCTTTTTCTTTCTTTTCTCAACGTCTTTTTTTTTAGGCTTTTAGCTTATTTTCCTCTTATGTCTCTTCTCTCTATCATCTCTTCTTCAAGCTACAACTTGTTCTTCTTTCTCTTGGATAGCACTCGTACATATCTCTCCTTAAATTTTTTTCATTTATAGAGAATGACTTTTTTATACAATTTCTATAATTATATAGAAGAAACTTTGTGCACCACATAAAATTTTTCATTAAAAATGCACTTTTTCAGGACGTTAATACAATTTTTTCTACAAAAATCTTCAAAACTTCAATTTTAAGTGAATTTTACTGATTTTTTGGAGATTTTGACGAAATTTTGTAATTTTATAATTACAGGTAAACTTCGTTTCAATTATCCAAATTACACAAATAATTCGGTTAATTTCGACGAACTTCGACTAATTTTAATATCATGACTCTATCAAAGGTCTGTTTGGTTGCTAATAAAACAACAATTTTCTCAAAAGAGACTGCAGATTTTCTTGATAAAATCATATTCTCAATTAAGGGTTGTGTTTGGTTCGCCCAAAAATGAAAATTTTCTCGAGATTAAAAAAAATTATTTTCTCATTTTGGCAGGCACAAAGGAAGCATTTCATTGTGAAGAATAACTGTCACAAAATTTTCTAATCATCCAACCAAAACAATTATGAGAAAATTTAGGGTTTAGGGTTTTCATCGAACGAATGATATTTTCTGAAGAAAAATTTTCTAGCTCCCAAACACACCATTAATCAAAATTACACACGATATGCTGCAACAAAGAAATATATTCAAGCATCCTTCATACAACAAACGGAAGCGAAGAATCGAAAAGGTTGAAAACATGACGAATCTCACCGAAACGGAAGTTCTGAATGGCGCAAGGATACCACTTCGAGCACGGTGTACACACCACATAGTTCCCTACTGTTGACGGGTTTCACGGGGAACACAACCCTTCCAATAAAGCTAACGGAGTTGTGTAACCGTTCCTGCCATCTAATCGTGGTGGGCCGCTGCACCATCAACTTGTACCGGTACACCAAGCTCCCCCCGCAGTCGTTTCGCGCAGTAAATGAGTTTGCAGAGCTAGGGCTTGGTTCCGAGGAGAAGCGAAGTAGCTTCGGCGTCTGAAGTGAAAAAGGAAACACCTTGTTGCTCCTGCAGAAGCCGGCGAGACGGAGCACCGTCATCATGGCATCTGCAGCGAAAACTAGGTTTCATCGACGATCACGATTCTTCTTCCAAATCCTGAGCTTCTAACAAGTTCGATTACCGCGAAACCTGCTCCAGTTCCAAATGAATCAGCAGTTGTGCTAGGGTTTAAGGGATAAGTATTCTTACATATCTTCGTAAACTATATTTTTCGAAAAAATAATATATATATTGCAACCATTTGGTAACAAAAAATAAATAGGGTTTATATATTCGGGTTCGGTGACTACCGGACCCGTTTCCATCTTTCAGCCCTAGCCTTGGCTCGTGAAGAAAGCTCTGTTGTTCTTCATAGTTTGGGTCGACGGAAATAGGAAGCAAAATGGTGAGAGTGTGGTCGGCGGTTGGTGGCGCTCTCCGGCGGGTAGCGGCGGAGAGGCAGAATAGGGCGGCATGTTCGTCAGCTTCGTACCACACGATCCAAGCCATTCCCAGAGAGTACAGTGGAAGCAGATTGGCGGCCAAGGAGAGAGCGCAAGGCCGCATTCCAGCCGTAGTTTTCTCACGAGACCACCAAGACCCAACAAAGCCCGTCTCACGAAAACAGCTATTGACCACCGAGAGAAAGCAAATCAAATCAATTCTCAAGCAAGTAGAGCTACCCTTCTTTTGCTCCACCACTTTCCATCTTCATATTCGGGCCGGCTCTGGTTCTTCTCACCTTCTTGAATCCGGAGTTGTGCTACCCATCAAGGTAATATTTTAGAATCATTTTTATTCAAATTGTTTTCTTTTCGTTTCTCCCTTTCTCTGTCTCTTTTTTTAATCTTTTTGATGTTTGATTGGTGTTGGTGTAGGTTCATAGGAATCCAGAAACAGGGGATATTCTGAATTTGGTGTTTTTGTGGGCTGAAGAAGGTTCAGAAGTGAATGTGGACGTTCCCATTGTTTATAAAGGCCAGGATCTTTCTCCTGGGATCAAAAAAGGTTAGTTTTTTTTTTTTTTTTTTTTTTTTTTTTTTTTTTTTTTTTTTTTTTTCTGAAGCTAATTTTAGTTTAGCATTGTTTGGTAAAGCCTCTTAGATGTTTGTAGAAAGGCAATAGTGTTGAGGATTCAAAATATTTTTTTCATAGTAAACAAAGCATTGCTAAAACATCCGGGTGAGTACCAGGGGCACTCAGTTACATCACCAAAAAAAAAAAAAAAAGGAAAAAAAACTGAACAATATCTAAGCAACAGTTAAATATTCCATTCGTTAAGGCACATCCATACAGTTATCCCAATTTCTAATATACTTATCAATTGAATAATTCTCATTGACATAGACTGCATTCAGCCAAGAACTATCCATGGGAATCGTTTTGTTCCACACTGTCATGATCAATCTTTCTTCACCCTCAAAAATGTGTAGGTACCCCTTCTGGCCAAATCATCCAAATAGTAGACCAAGTTGCAACTTGCATTATTTCTCTCCCCTTATTTGAAGTTCGTTCCCATTAGATATACTCAAACCTTCCTTGCACCATCTTGGGATAGAAAACTTGTCTGGAGCCTGTTATGCAATTCCAACCAGATATTAGTGGCAAAATGGCAAGCAAAAAGTAATTGATCAGCATCCTTTTTAGAATTACAGCATCGTGTGCAGTTGTGGGTGAAATTGAAATGAACCGCATTCTTTTTTGCAAGACATCACCAATACTTAGCTTTTTATAAGAGCCACCCAAACAGTCTAACCTTGGATGGGAAAGGAGCTTTCCTAATATAAGGTGCATGGGAAAAAAGTGGAAGGGTTCGTCATCAATGAGGTGGTGGAAGAAAGACTTACAAGAGAAATTGCTGGCGGGATGAAGAGACCAAGACAATTAATCCTGGTCACTGTTAAGTGTGACTGAGCTTAGAAGAGAGGTTAATAGAAAGTTCAGATTGTTGTCCAACCATCAAAGACAAAGGTAGAGCCGAATGTTATTGAGGGAGGGAAGGTTGGGAGAATGGGTGACAAGGAAAGTGGGAGCTGTGAGAGATTCTAGCGAAGGCTTTGGAGAGCAGTAGATCATAAATCCAAAGTCCTCCCAAAAGCGAACCATGGTGCCATCCCCTATCTTGATATGCATTTGGATCATTGTGATGTTTCCTTTAAAGTCTCTCTTTTTTTTTCTTTTGTTTTTCACAAAATCCTATGAAGCTCTGGGGTTTTGTTGGCTTGATCTTTTATTGTTACTTCTTGAATACAAGCCTACTTCTTTTGTTTTTGATCCCTCAGTTGATGACTAGGACCAAGGTTAAGTGGCTATTTTATGAACAATTTCTTTTTCATGACATGACATGATGACCGTACAAATTTCATTTTGCCAATGCTTTTGTTCTGCTTATCCTTTTGTGGTTCTTGTTTGATAACTTGATTGATTGATCAGATCCTTGCGCGCATAACTATAAAGGAGGTTAATGGTGTGAATTGGATATTATCCTATGTGTCTGAATTTAACTGATATGAACTGCAATGCATCCTGCTTTTATCATGTGTTTCGTGTACACTCACTACATTTTTCATTTTCTACACTTTTCATAGCATAGAACTCTCAACCTGTCAGTCAAACATGCAATTAAATGTTCTTTAACTCTTTTTTTTTAATTTTTTAATTTTTTAATTTAAAATTTTTTTAAAAATTTTTTTACACAATATGCGTCTCTATCAGTATGCCAAGTTGCCAACCATAGCTCCCTGGATAAAGCTTCTGCATAAACAAGAATTACATTAAAGCTATTCCTTGCAACAACTACTTCGTCCTGATGAATGTCCCAAATTTTCAGTCCAAAAAGTAAAGGAACATGTCAATTTTGTCCCATTTGTCAAAGAAGGGCTCCTTGGTTTCTACTTTTAATTGATTATAGGATATTCTTTAATGCTTTTAAGTAATAGATTATGCTTAATTTCTATTCTTTGCTTATTAAGAGCAACCTTGAAAGAAATGGCCAGAACAGCTTTGGTAAGTGAGCAGATAATGATTTTTTCGATTAAAATAGAATGATGTGGCGATACCATGTGTTCACATTTTTTTTCATATGCAGTATAGCTTGGTGACAATGATTTAATCTTGATCTTCTGTCCCTGAACAGTGTCAATTTCTCAATTTTTGGAATAAAGAACTAGTCTTATCATCATCTTGTAATGTTTTCATTTGTTGCAAATTCAATATATTTGTCTTGGGAACATTATCAAAATTTAAGGAGTTTCTTTAGGCTTTTGAGAATGTTCAAGAATAATTTCTTTAAGATGTCTCGAGTCCAAGGTAATTTGAGGCCGACACTGTTCTTTCCTTTTTTGCTTCTCAACCCGTCAAAAAAGAAGATGAAGAAGAAACTCCATGAACTTACATAGACTCCTGATCTTTAGATCTGCTCTTCTGACACGATTTTGTTTATGTAATCTAAAAGAAAATTTAGATGTGATTCAAGCAAAAGAGAAGAGCAAGAGCAGTTAGTTATCTGTTAATATGTGATTTTGAGTATCTGCTCACTTTGGGAGTTGTGTTATTTCGCTTTCTATAGATGGTTCTAAAGTTCTGATATATGCCATCATATTTCATAGATGAGCTCTAGGGGAGGCAAAGCAAAATTCTTCTGGCTGTCATGTTCTACTTAATCTTTTCATTTTCAATTCTTCTTCTTCTTTTCAATGTACTATCTATAGCACTCTTGAATTTTCCTTGAATTTTATGTTAACAAGCGTCAGTAAAACCAAAGTAATCCTGCTTTACTTTCTCTCTGCCTGCAAGACCGATTTCTTGAAAGGATTTTGTAGAAGCTGCTTGTAACTAGGCTTGATCTTAATTATTTTATACTGTATTAAACATTCTCATTCTACTTTCTTAAACTCATTGGTTGGCCGTTTGCTCTCTCTTCATGAAAACAGGTGGGCATCTCTATATGATAAGAGAGAGTCTAACATTCCGGTGCCCAGTTGAGCACATTCCTCCAAAAATTGAGCTGGATGTGAGTAAACTAGACATAGGGGACAGGTTGTTCATGCGCCATGTCGAGGTCCATCCTTCAATGAAGCTCTTGAGTAAGGCTGAGGACATGCCCATGTGTAAAATCTTGGCAGCGAAGTCAAACTCGTTGAACTTAAAAACTACAGTCTCGGAAACAAAATCAAAAGAACTTGCAGCTGTCTAAGGCTTTCCAGAGTGCACCTTTCTCCTTACCATTTAGTTTAGTTCTTCCCTTGATACATGTTTACCACCTGTCTTTATGTTTGAAGAGTTCACCAAATGTTCATTGTTATAATAAACAATAGCAATTGAGACGCCAAACTAATTCAATATCTTTCAGGAATGTGTATGAAAGTCTGAATTAAAATTATGGGCTTTTGGAGTATGTATTGCCCAACTCCTAATACCATAAAAATGAAACTTTTTCTACTATGGATCTTGTGATTTCTGACATTTTGAAATGCTTCTTTGAGACGTATTTGAATATCAGTAACTTTATAAGTTGTGTAGACTAGTAAACAAACTGAAGGGCGAAAGACTTAAAAAGTAAGTCAGGGTATTTCGAATCCCTTGTGGGGGTCATCTTATGCCTTTAAGTCTCCTGGGTCTCTGTTCTAGTGGTTAGGCAACAGGCCTTAATGAATTACTTAAATCATAATCGATGGCTACTACTGTCTAGAAAAAACACACAAGAACAAAAAGTAGTCAGAAGGGTGTTATTAACCCGACAAAACATCCTCCCTTAGACCAATTTATGCACATGTACATGGGTCAGATTCAAATTCATGCCCACTTTCAAGAAATATCAGCAATTCCAACAGCCCATATAAACAGACTGTTATTACAATACATCATCTCTTGCATTAGACTTGGAGATATTTGTGAGCAAACTTTACTCTTTAAGTCTCGTCAGAACTTACAGAAGGTCAAAAATAAGACTCTTCTGCTTTTGTTCCATTGTAAAGCCAGTCTCCCCCCTTGTTGACATCCATGCTGATTTGACTTGCCCTGTCTAATTTCCTACCATTCTTCTCTATTAGTCGGTCTTCCCAATGAAGGATGCGTGTTGAACTACTACAGAACATTCAAATAAAATGAGGAAAATGTAATATAAACTATATTTTAAACACTAAATATCACAGAATACGACGTTGTACTCAAAATAAGATTTATCTTAGCATTTTCCCTCTGACTCAATAACCATTATATATGGTTGACCTCTTGATTAATTTTTACTACCATTCATGGCCTCTTTTTGATTTTTCCTCCACTTTACGGATGGGCTACGAAACTGCAAGTTCATATAAAGACGGATCTTCCCTTCAGTATGAACTGGTTAGGCTTTTTTTTTGTTTTTTGGTGACATCATCTGAGTATTGTCAACGATGTTGAAGGTGATGGAAGTAAGTGGGCACCAGCCCCTTTGACTAATCGGATTGGGTGGCCGTGTAAATTTCTTTTAATTTGTCCATGCTGCCCCAGATGAGGAAAGTTCTTGTAATTTGTAAGATTGAGATTCTCAAAAACAAGAATATAACTTTGAAGGTGGCTGTGTCCTTGGAAGAGATGTTGAACTACTTTAGGTTTAGGTTTAGCGTCACACAAATTGAATAATTATTTAGATTGTATTTGATTGGTGAGAAAATTAAAATTTTCTTCTTAAGAAAATTTTATTTTCTCATATTTGATTAATCAAATTTGTGATAAAATATTTAAAAAAATTTCAGTCCAACAATTTTTCTCATTAAAATTTTTTTATCTTAAAAGGTGAAAAAAAAATATTTTTATGAAAAAATTTTTTGTATATCAATTTAAAAAATAATTACAACTAATTAACTTTTATTAAATTTTCTTATGTCCAACCAAATAGCTATGAGAAAATTGAGAAATCTCATAAACAAGTTGAGTTTCTGAGATGGCAAAATGCAAAAACTAGGTTTTGGCAGATTGTGAAACCCTAAGAAACCATAATTTTAAAACATGTGTTCATTTTTTTTATTTTTATGTAACCTAATGTTTTATTGTTAGGGTTGATGAGAAAAAGAAGAATAATAGGGTGTAGTGTGTTATGAGTCGAGTATAGAAAGTGGGGTACTTTCATAATTTTAGTTAATATTATTTTCTTAAAACAAATACATAAATAAATAGGGGACTGGGGATTGGGGTTCAAGTAACTTATACATAAGTTCATTTAACACATCTTTGTAAAAAATGGCTTCTCTTAGCTTCCAAAAATACAAAATTAATAAATTTTTATTGTCAATAATTATATTAAATTCTTTTGTAACTCTTAAATTTTATAATGTTTAAATTAATAAAATTATTTAAAGATTTTTAATTATGTTCGTCATCATTAATACAACGCCCATACTAAAAATTTATATAAAAGAGTTTTTTTATCTCATAGAAATCATGAATAAAGGAAATAATAGTCTCCCTTTAAAGATTTTTTTTTTACGCTCTTGCTTAATTTTTCTTTATTTCTTTATATTTTTATATTTATTTAATTATTTCTAGTTTAATTTATAACAATTGTGATTTAATTAGCGGCAGACGTTAATAGCACAAATCCATCCTAATTTTTGGATTTTCAAAGTGTGATTACTTTCTAATAAATTGGCCAAATGAAGTAGGTGAAGATCGAAAACACATTAGGGCGTCTCCAATGGGGGGTTGGAGACGCTGAGGTGGCGCTCCATTCAGCGCTACCTATCCCCCTAGGAGTTGAGCGTTCGGACAGTTTCGAGCACTCAACGCCTTTTTTTTTTTTTTTGTTAAATGTTGCGGTGGCATCATCAACGCCTGAGTTAGCGCTCAATGCCCGCTCAGGCATTGAAGACGCCCTTATATCGTTAAATATAAAATAAATAAATAAATAAATAAATAAAAGTGCAAACTTGGCCCAAGTCATGTACACAAGGTTGCTAGCTAATCGAATTGGGCAGCCGCGTGAGAAGTTGACTCAAATGCACCACCAATGCATAGTTATAATACTTTATATTAAAAATCTTATTATATGTATATATTAACTTAGTAATATACGTATAAATGAGATTTGAATGAGTAAACAACCCCCGCCACCCAAAAAAAATTGAATAAAAAATTGCCTAATCTTGGGATGATCCTGATCCAGTTTATTTAAAAATATATTGAGTCGGAATTAGTAAGTCAAACCCTGCTCTTATTATTAAATTTATTATTTTTTAAGTAAAGATGGCGTAATTGTATGGAAGAGTAGCTGAAGTCAATTTGTACTACATGGAACCCCCATCGCACTTATATCGTGGAACTTGTTGGGATGTAAATATTTATATTTATTTAATAATTATAAATATATAATTATATTTAAGGCATTTATTATATATATATATATATATATTTTTCTGAATTACAATACAATTAGTTTTACTATCTTAAGGGTATGTTTGGTTTGTAAGACAAAATATGTTTATTTTTGTATGACATGATAAGATGGAATAGTAATCTAGTATTAGGCGTACAAAATAAGATTATTATAAATAAATAATGAAAATTAAAATTAAAATACAAAAACTAAATTTTTATTTGGTAATAATATCATGACAAATAAAAAATAGATAAAAATAACAATAACTTTTTTATTTAACAACAAGAAGATAAAAAGTGAGCTTAATTTAAAATTTATTTA
>JAJIYU010009351.1:0-17058 GCA_030144865.1 Tinospora cordifolia | reverse complement strand
TACATATCATTTATTCTGCAATGGCAACAGAACTAGGCCCATTATATGAGCCCAGTGGATGCTATACATATTTAAGTACAAAATATAATTAGTAGCTCCAGCATGTTATCTAGATTCTGAAATTAATCTTGGAGTTGAATTTCTCTGACATCATCCGCCTATACTACTTAAATCATGTCTAATAAGGTGTCTGCATTTAGTGCTATTTACACGCACTTTACTTCTTGAATCATGTCGCCTTTGATGATGAATCCCAAACAAAAACTAGCCCACCTAACTCAATCCAAACTTAAATGGAGATGCCTTTGCATCATCCATCTGAAAAATATAAAAAATAAAAAAGTGTATGCAAAGATTGCTAACACTGCACGGTGTAAAGTGACTAGTTTCCCAATTTCCCACTCACAGGGAGGAACATATGAACTAGCAATATATTGGATCCTCAAAAAAGCAAAAATAAATAAATAAATAAATAAGCTCGGGTTATATACATAGGATATTGCAAAAGATGTTAAATCCATAACAGGATCACGCAGCTTACAAATTTCCAACTTCATTTAGGTTTTAAAACTACTAGAAACATATTTCTCAACTGAATTTAACACAGCTCGGGTTATATATATTATTTAACTTCTTCCACCCATATATAAGGGTTGACATTTATATCACTAGTTACACTTAAATAATTATTTTGCCTAGGCGATTCTTTCTAATTTAGTGCATCCCATGTTCTTCATTGTATGTATTTGAAACCTCTTAACTGATTTTCTTTAATTGTATCTGCAACCAGTGTTGTTTTAGCTCCATCTTTCCATCTTAACAACAGTCTCCAACTATGGCTACTCCTACAATTTCTTTAATATGTTCATTTTAATAGTATCTTTTGACACTTTACCACATATATATTTCAAAATTCGCATTTCCATCACATAATTTGTTGGTGCATTGTCCCCTCACATACTAAACTGCAGATATACATATGTAAATGGATATTATAAGGATTTTATTGAACAAAGACACTTAGATCAAACCTAGTTAGAAGCAACATACAAGAAAGTTGTTCCGTTAATTTCTTTTTCTTTTTCTTTTTTTTTTTTTTTTTTGAGCCAAAGTTTGTATGTATATTGATTGGTATAAAAATTTACAGAAGAAAAAAATATGAACATCTGTACAAGGACATTCTCACATCAAAGATCAAAAGATTGACTGATACTACACAACCCACACCCTGCAATATACTCACATGTAATTACCCCAATTGAGAATCCAAGTAGACAGAGGAATCCATTACCACAAGAAGAAACATGGACCCAAGAACTTGCTAGCAATCTAACTTCCCCCAAGAGTTGGAATGGCTCCTTATCATAACCCAAAAAGACTCCCAGGTTACATTCTCACTAAAGTAACCCAAATGTAGCAAAATTAAGCAATTAGTCCTATTTCTTTCTCTACCAAGGAGAGACTAAGTAAGCGAGGGAACAAGAGTACCTCCTCCACCTATTGGAGAGACCTAAGACTACTTCCTCCCAAAATGGAGCACCACCAATCCCAAAGTTTGGTGGAATATCTAAAATTACAAGAAAAGGGGGTCAATGCTTTCCTCCTCCTAAAGAAGAAGAAGAAGAAGAAGAAGAAAAAAAAAACGATGAGGAAAAAGGTAACTTTGAAGGACACCTTTGCAACATGCCACAAATATTGATTTTACTATGAGCCAACAGCTGACCAGATACCCTACCTTTAGATGGATCCTAGGCATGCCAAATTTACCAAGCAAGAGAAAAAACAGATAAGGACTAGGAGTCAAACTGAATTTGAAAGAGAGATTTGCAAGAAAATTGTCCAGTTTTGGTAGGAATCCAAGAGAGGCGATCTTGAAGGGTGGATAGGGAAACTGAGTTCAAGATGGGTAAGGAAGTGAGTGATTTCATCTTGTTTGCAAATAGAACAGAGCCTAGGAAAGTGCAAGTTCCATGAGTCTTGGGAGAAGGAAGCGATAGGTTTGGCGAGGGGTGAATATGTAGTTGTGGGAACATGTAAGCCAACAAGGAATCTCTCAGCCATTTATCTCCAAAAAAAAAGGACACAACATCACTAAGCTTAGGATTCATGTGAGTGAAGAACTGCTCCTGGGGGGGTGAATAAATCTCCAAGGGGCAGGGAAATATCTTCTGACCTATTCGAAACCCCCAGTTCCTCATCAAAACGTATAGGACAGTAAATGCAATTAATCACTTAAAATTAGAACATGCATTCGCATTTACACACACACAAAATGACAAAAGTAACAAATACAACACAAAATAAACGGACCTTGCTCCGTTAAAGTAAAATCATTATAAGTGAATATGCCACTAAAAATCATGGAGAGAACTGTCTGTGTGTGTGTTAAGAGGGGAAGGGGGACCCAATGAAAACCATCATGAAGAGGCATGTGGGTGCTCACATGAAACAAATAATAATAAATAAATTGAAAGAAGATAAAAGAAGTTAAAAGTCCTATGCAACAAAACCCTCAACTTACCTGCAAGGGCATGTCCCTAATAGAAAAATTCATGAAAGTGTCCTTGGAGAAGAGTCTGTCTTGACAGCCAAACAATTGTTTCATAGGGTAAACATATTTAAAAGGCCATCCAATATATGTGTTTTCCTGCTATGTCAAGTCAAACACAAGATAGCATCAATATTAGCCCTATTGCATGCAAAGACCAGGAGACAATTACAAAACTGGGTATATAACACTTCCTAGTTCCTAGCGACCTCCTATACGAGGACACCAGACAAAAATTGTGGTTTAGTCATTCCGTAAGTATAAAAACCTTTTCATGGGTTAAACTAAGAGTCTAGGGCTTGAACACAATCTCTCATCATTCAAGTATGTCAAACAACTGAATGACATGTTTAACCCTGTCATTAATATCCTCATCTAATAATGATGAGATTGTTGAGTAGAAACAAATTTTCTTCTGATAAGAGCTATTCTTGATTTATGTTGCATATTATGACCAATCAATCTCCATCAACTTTTCATTAACTTCTTTCAATGTTTTCAAAGCGTCACCTACGTGATTGTCTGGGCAATGCCTTGGCATTTTAAGGAGAAAACACCTAAGCAAAGCGCTAGACAGGAAATGGGGGGCATGTCTAAATATTTAAAAAGTTTGATGGGGTCAAATTTGTGGCAATACGAAGGACATTACCCCTTTAGCTTGTTCCACAACTTTTTGGAGCATTTGGCTAGAAATATATAACAGGATTTCCATGAAAAGGCTAGAGAATCACCTAATTTGTGGGAAGGTGTTAAAATTAGGGACAAGCTCTTGGGTGTATGCTGCATCTTTTTCAGCAATTTGTCTCTCTCAAACTCGTTGATCAATTGCAAAAGATGTTTGGGGTGTATCTGTTGGCAAAGTGTTTGAATAAAAATAAATGAATAGTCCTACATAGTAAACATAGAAAAATTATTTTGAAAAATAAAAAGGAAGCTAACAAAAGATTTTCTTAGATGGAAGAAATAAGGATAGTAGACCCAAAGAAGGGCCCATATATAATTAAAAATATAATTATATAAATGAATCAAAGACAAGGGTCTTGGGCTTTGGGGCCTTTGTCTTTAATTCAATTAGCCTATTTTAATTACGAATTAATTTAATTTTTTTTAATTTTTTTTCAACCACAATTAACTGTCTTAAGATAGTTTTTGAACAGTTTTCAGACAATTAATATAACTGGCGGGTGTCTAAAAAATTGTGTATTTTCGGATTGCACCTTTAATTTTTTTTATAAATAAGAGTTTTATTTATAGAAAAAGTACGTTTTTTTTTAATATACAAGAAAATTCCATAATTTATATATTCCAGTTTGCCAAAAATGAGATCGAGTGTTGTGATTTAGTTTGAAATAGTCATATCCTAGGAGACAAATCTCGTAGTCCTTAAACACACGTGAAGGAGTCAAACTTCTGTCTTAAAACATTACTACGCAAGCTTCTTTTAACGGTTCTAATTTATTTTTCCTTTCTTATTATTATTGCATTTGCTGTTATTAACAATTGATTTTTAGATTATTAGATTTCTAACATCTAAGACAAAAATTTATCTTGCTATATTTATGAGTTTGTTTACGTTCTATATAACTTTCTAATTTATATTTTAACTGTTGATGAGCCATTACATTTGGTTGATAGATTCTACAACCATGGCTTCTCAAACCACCACTAGTACTACCAATCCAAAAGATGAGAGACTCGAAAAGTTTAAGGGCCTAGAGTTTAAAAGATGGCAACAGAAAATGATTTCCTAGCTAACTACTATAAATCTAGCAAATATAATCAGAGAAGAAGTTCCAAAAACAAATGAAGATCCAATGTTAAAAGAAACTTTTATGACTATTGAAGCCTGGAAACAATTTGATTTTCTGTCTAGGAATTACATTTGGAATAGACTGGATGATACTCTCTACGATGTATATTCAGGATGTAAGACTACAAAAGACATTTGGGATTTGCTTGAGAAGATACAAAATTGAAGATTCTGGAGTAAAGAAGTTTGCAGTAGGCAAATTTCTCAAGTATTCAATGATAGATTTTAAGTCTGTCATAGAAGAACTTCACGTGCTAATTCATGAACTGCATGCAGAAGGATGCATCGTGAATGAACATTTCCAAACTTGTGCCATCAAATAGAAACTGCCGCCATCTTGGAAGGATTTTAAGATATATCGCAAGCATAAACGCAGAGAGATGTCTATTGAAGATCTGATTTTGAGGCTTCGTGTTGAAGAAGATCACAGGAAAGGAGACAAAACTAAAGTTCCTGTGGTTGAAGCAAAAGCAAACATGGTTGAAGAGCAATCAACTAAGACTAAGTTTCAGAATAAGAAAGTTAAGAAAGAAGGAAAGAAACCAGGAAACCAGTCACCAAAAGGGAAGAACTTCAAAAGAATCAAGAGAAGTTATTGGGTGTGTGGAAAACCTGGGCACAGGGCACAAGATTGTCGCCATAGGAAGGACCAGAATTTTGGACAGAACAACAATCAAGCAAATTTTGCTGATATAGATAAAAATCTTGTTGTTGTTGTGTATGAAATTAATATGGTTTCTAATCTTAAGGGCTGGTGGATAGATATTGGTGCTACAAGACATATTTGTAGTGACAAAAAGATGGTGATGAGATGCTATATATGGGAAATTCTTCTTCAGCGGTTCAAGGAAAAGGAACTGTTATGCTAAAATTCACTTCTGGAAAATTCATAAAATTAGTTGATGTGTTACATGTGCCCCACATTCGGAAAATCTAGTTTCTGAACCTTAATAAGTAAGAAAGAGTTCAAACTCGTATATGAATCAAATAAATTTGTGCTTACAAAGGGTGGCATGTATGTTGGGAAAGGGTATTTAGCTCATGGTTTAATCAAACTGAATGTAATGGTTATCAATAATAATACTAATAATAAGGCTTCTATTTATTTTGTTGACTCTTATGATTTATGGCCTACTAGATTAGGACATATAAATTCTAGATCTATATATAAGATTAATTTAGAATTGTTAACAATGTTTAATGCAAATGTAAAGCATAAATGTGAAATATATACAAAATCTAAATTTGCTAAGAAACAATTTGAGTCTATACAAGAAAGGTCAAATGAGTTGTCTGGTTTAATACATAGTGATTTATGTGACTTTAAATCTACAACTACTAGAGGTGGAAAACATTATTATTTAACTTTTATCGATGATAATAGTAAATATTGTTATGTCTGCTTGATCAAAATTAAAGATGAGACATTGGACATGTTTAAACAATACAAGGCTGAAGTAGAAAATCAATTAGGCAAGAAAATAAAAATCATAACGACAAACAGAGGTGGAGAATATGATTCTACATTATTTTCTGAATTTTGTGCTACACATGAAATTATACATCAAACTACGACTCCTTACACATCTCGACAGAATGGTATAGCAGAAAAGAAAAACAAAACTTTTAAAAATATGATTAACTCCATGTTAAAGAGCTCTGGGTTACCACATAATTTATGGGGTGAAGCATTACTTACTGATAATCATATATTAAATAGAATTCCTTTCAAAAGAACTAAGAAGTTCCCTTTTGAAGTGTGGAGAAATAGAAAACCTACTTATAAAACTTTGAAAGTGTGGGGTTGTCTTGCTAAAGTATACAAGGCTGAAGTAGAAAATCAATTAGGCAAGAAAATAAAAATCATAAGGACAGATAGAGGTAGAGAATATTATTCAACATTATTTTTTTGAATTTTGTGCCACACATGAAATTATACATCAAACTACGACTCCTTATACATCTCAACAGAATGGTATAGCAGAAAAGAAAAACAAAACTTTTAAAAATATGATTAACTCCATGTTAAATAGCTCTGGGTTACCACATAAGTTATGGGTTGAAGCATTACTTACTGCTAATCATATATTAAATAGAATTCTTTTCAAGAGAACTAAGAAGTTCCCTTTTGAAGTGTGGAGAAATAGAAAACCTACTTATAACACTTTGAAAGTGTAGGGTTGTCTTGCTAAAGTACAAGTACCCTTACCAAAAAGAACTAAATTAGGGCCAAAGACCATTGACTGTGTGTTTATAGGTTTTGCTAAAGCATACAAATTTTTGGTGTTTAGATCTAATAATACTGATATTCATAAAAATACTATTATTGAGTCTGTTGACGTTGAAATTTTTCAAGAAATATTTCCTCATAAAGATCTAAAAACTAGTTCTTCAAGAAAATGAACTTATAAATAAAGTCTAGAAGAACCATTCGATTCAAAGGTTCAAAAAGATGATCAAGAACCTTCTAATTCAAGGAAGGTTCAAAAACAAAATAAAGAACTTAGATGAGGAAAGAGGATAAAAGTTCCAAAGATTTTTGGCCCAACTTTATAAGTTTCTAAACTAAAATGAACCACAAGCATACAAGGAAGTTGTTTCTTCACCAAAGGCTCCTTTCTGAAACTATTGACAGTAAAGTACAATCCATTTTACATAATCATACATGGGAATTGGTTGATTTACCACCTAGAATCAAACCAATTGGTTATAAATGCATTTTTAAGAAAAAATTGAAAGCCGATAAGGCACGTTTAACAAGTATAAGACATGTTTGGTAGCCAAAGGATATCAACATAAAGAAGGGTTGAATTATTTCGATACATCTAGAATTACGTCAACTAGGATGTTAATTTCTATTGCTACATTATACGATATAGATATATATCAAATGGATGTAAAACAACATTTTTTTATGGAGAATTAGATGAAGAAATATGTATGGAACAACCAGAAGGGTTTGCGGTTAAAGATAAAGAAAATAAAGTTTGTAGACTTATTAAGTCTTTATGTGGACTTAAACAAGCATCGAAACATTGGCATGAAAATTTTGACCGTGTAATGTGAATACATGGATTCAAAATTAATGAATGTAATAAATATGTTTACATAAAACATATGAAAAATTCTTGTGTTTTACTATGTTTATATGTTGATGGCATGTCAATAATTGGAACCGATAAGGATACTATAAACTCTACAAAAAGAATGTTAAATTCAAATTTTCATATAAAAGACTTAGGTAGAGCTAATGTTATCCTTGGGATTCAAATCAAACGAAATACAAATGGATACATACTCTCTCAATCACACTATATATAGAAAATATTAAAAAGGTTTAATCAATATGATTGTAAACCTATCATGACTCCATTTGATGCAAATTGTAAATTAAAGAAAAATACAGGATATGCAATTTCTCAATTGGAATATTCTCAAGTGATTGGAAGTTTGATGTATTTAATGAATTCTACTAGACCTAACATTGTTTATTCAGTAAGTAGGTTAAGTAGATCTACTAGCAATCCAGGCCATGATCATTGGGAAGCTTTGATCAGGGTGTTAAGATATTTAAAGTATTTTTTATATTATGGATTGCACTATACAAGATATCCACATGTTTTAGAGGGATTTAGTGATGCAAATTGGATTTCTAACAACACAGAAACCAAATCTACTAGTGGATATGTCTTTACATTAGGTGGAGCAGTAGTCTCCTAGAAGTCTTCTAAACAGACTTGTATACTCGCTCAAAATGGAGTCTAAGTTTATTGCACTAGATCAAGTGGCTGAAAAAGCAGAATGGCTAAGAAATTTTTTAGAAGATATTCCAATCTAGCCTAAAGCTGTAATGGCAATTTGCATACATTGTGATAGTATGGCAGCTCAAACAAGAGCCAAAAGCAGTGTATATAATGGCAAATCAAGGCATATTAGGCGCAAGCATAGTACAATTAAACAATTGTTATCCACTAGAATAATTTCTTTGCAATACATAAAATCAAAGGAAAATATTGTCAATCCTTTAATTAAGGAATTACCTAGAGAACAAACTAAGTTCACATCTATTGGAATGCGTTTAAAGCCAATACAATGAGTTGCACTTGGCAGATACCTAACCTATTTGATTGGAGATCCTATGGTATAGGTTCAATAGGCAAATTAGTTCAGTGAAACTCAATAATTGAAACACACGTTATAACTCATTCTACAACTAGTGTATAGTGTATGATGGATAAGTTATGCAAAAAGCATTTAATGACATTAATATAAGAAAAATTAATGTTACTTATATGATAGTAAATGTGGTGTCGCATTAATGAGAATGAAGATGGCTTATTTCTCTAAAGCTATCATAAACCCAGGACTTGTTTAGGACCAAAATGAACAAAATCGTATAAACTGGAATAATAAAAGGTATATTATATTTGAATCGTATTGTCTTGATTTACTCTTCATAGCTAAACAGTCCAAGATCAGACATATCTACTGTGTAACCAAGTAAATCTGATATGATATCAATAGTATAAGTTCAAGTCTGTACGACACTTGTCTTGATGTATAATATTTTCTAATTTTTATGGACTTGATTCTATTTTCTTATTTTCTTTTGATTATTTACTTACTTTCTTCTTTATTTCACTATTCAAATGTGAGGTATTGTTAGAAAAGTATTTGAATAGAAATACATGAATAGTCCCACGTAGGAAACATAGAAAAATTGTTTTGAAAATAAAAAGGAAGCTAACAAAAGGTTTCCTTAGGTGAAAGAAATAGGGATAGTGGGCCCAAAGATGAGCCCATGCATAATTAAAAATGTAATTATATAAATGAATCAAAGATAAGGGCCTTGGGCCTTGGGTCCTTGGGTCCTTGGGCCTTGGTCTTTGATTCAATAAACATATTTTAATTACGAATTAATTCAATTATTTTTAGTTTTTTTTCAACCGCAATTAATTGTCCTAAGACAATTTTTGAACAGTTTTCAAACAGTTAATATAATTGGTGGTTGTGTGAAAAATTGTGTATTTTCAAATTGCACCTTTTATTTTTTTTATAAATAAGAGTTTATTTACAGAAAAATTACGTTTTTTTGATATACAAGAAAATTCCATAATTTATATATTCCAATTTGCCAGAAATCAGATCGAGTGTTGTGATTTGATTTGAAACAGTCGTATCCTAGGAAACAAATCCCGTAGTCCTCAAGTACATGTGAAGGGGTCAAATTTCTATCTTAGGACATTGCTTTGCAAGCTTCTGGTAACGGTTCTAATTTATTTTTCCTTTCTTATTATTATTGCATTGTTGTTATTAGCAATTGATTTATAAATTATTAGATTTCTAACAGTATCTAGTGTCGTGGTTTGTTTTGCCTTAGGCTGGTTGTCTTGTGTTGTAATATGATTTGCTTTTCATCCCTCAATAGTACATACATGTTTATTCTCAAAAAGAAAAGTTTAACAAGGCCTCTCTAATCCAAAAGGAAGCTCTAAAAAACAAACTCCTCCTTGTCAGCAGAAAACCCTCAAATTTTTCTTTTTCCTAAGTCTATCTTTTTCATTTGCTCCAACAACAAAAAAGTAGTCGGAATTTCCAATGGCTATCAAAGATCCTCTGGCAATAGACATTTGTTGCCAACTTTTAACATATGAGGAAACTTCTAATTTCACAAAATCTCTTGATAATGTGAATTTTGCATGAATTAGAGTTGAATCAATATGAAGTGTTTTTATCAGTTCATGTCATGAAAATTAACAGTTATTATATAACACAAATAGATATATATATATAAGTTTGTATATCAATTGCCTAAAGGAACTAGAAATAATTAAATTATTATCTAGGGACCTATGAACATATATTCTTTTTCTCACCCACACCAAGTGTAGGCTTTACCTAGGCTACGCCTCACCTAAACTAGAGAAATGGAGTAGAGATTGTCCTGGTAAAAATTTGACTTCTTTTGTACATCTAGGCAACATAAAGCTAAATGTTAGGAAGGATTCTTATTTGGGTTATATGGAACCTAGTTTTATCTTTATCCAAGTAACATTCTCATGTTTAGATAAGATAGAAATATGAATATGTTTTTTCTTTGTTGTCCAAGTCTAACATTCAACTAAATAAAGTATAGCAGTCCTGCAAAACATTTCTTTGACTTTTTTTGATACGCATGTGTCAAACAGCATCAGAAAAGTGCACCACAATTTTTCCCATCCTAGCATAGTGAAAAACAAAAAATAAAGACTGAAACTTCAACAACATTTTTTTACCCAACTGTCCTCTCTTTGTTTCTTCATGTAAAGTTCGAGAGACGTTCCCTCTTCCTGACCCTTGAAAATTTGAACTCTAATACTGCCCCTAATGTAGTAAATTTTAGATATATAGATGCTGCTGATTTATCTTGTTTCCCACTCTTGTTAGACTGATTCCTTAACTTAAAGCATTGTCAGGTGAGACACTTTCTTAGGCATTCAAAATGTTCATATGGCTCTAAGAGACTAACACTTCCCCCTGGAACAGAGGTTTGAGCATAAAATTAGTTAAGGCACTCGTGATGTGGTGTTGACCAATACTTCCAATCGCCTGTTTCCCACATGGTTTTCAATAGAAAAGAATCATAATGTTGCAAGTTAGTTGCCTTCATTTTTCATGGACTTCATAGCCGAACAATCATATCAACACCAAAGTGTGGTTTTTACAAATAGCATTTATGTCAATATTCAAATTGTATTCTAGCAATTTACCTTCAGTTTCATGATGTCTAAAATGAAAAACCTCAATTATACAGTAACACAAAATGTCTGGAAGGTGACACCCTTTGTTTTCAAGGTTTAGATTGTAAGATACACAGGGTCTGGCAAGAGATTAAACTAAGAACATATTGGATGCTAATAAAATGGTCTAGGATCCTCCATCTTAGGTTTGTATGAACCATACTCTGGAAACAGGTTAAGCATGAAGGGTGCTAGAGTGAGAATGGAAGAATTGATTCACAGAACTGCTACTGACACCATATGTTTGAAGTGGATTTCAGCTTTGGAAACCTTTCAACCACTAAGAACAGAAAGTTACTAATATAGAGTGAGCATTAATTTCCCCCCTTTTAGGCTTCTATAAGGGATGCTTAGTCTCTCGATCTCTTAGCAGTCAAAACCATGATTTCCATTAACAATAAGGAATTTAGATTTAACAATGAATATGAAAAATAGCTCAAGATATAATGCACATAAAATACGAAGACAAACCTGACGATCAAATTCAATGTTGTGAATGGCATAAACTTCACTGGTAATGTCCATGTCCTTATAGATCAGGCCCTCAAACCACCGAGAAGCTACATCAATGTAATTAGGGCGTCCCTACCATTTTTAACAACAAAGAAAAGTTGAATTTTTGGGCAGCATATATTGCTTATCAATGGGTTATCTAAAATTTAAGAAAATGAACAACATATTCATCATGTTGATGAGGTAGTTCTCAGGAACAACTATACCTTGATACTTCAAAATTACAAATTTTGAGGTACAATATCTAACAGATAGTCCCTACTTTCCAGTATTAACTTTAAAAAGAGGAATATAGACCAAGCTTATCTAAGTTGCTTTCCAGTATTAACTTTAAAAAGAGGAATATAGACCAAGCTTATCTAAGTTGCTTTCTAGTATTAACTTTAAAAAGAGGATTATAGACCAAGCTTATCTAAGTTGTAGAACTGACTGCTCCACATTCTATGCTTGTCAAAGGCAAGAATGAATACTTAGAACCTATTTCAAATGAATACTAGCAACTAGGGGCAAAAACGGGTTGGGTCGGGTTGGGTGACGAGGCTCAAACTCACCTGACCCAACCACGTCAGGTGGCATCAAAAGACACCCGACCTCTTATATTATGGGAGCCCAACCCGACTAGCCCGAGGTCGGGTCGGGTTAGTCAGGATGGGCCCTTTTAACTACATATTAAACTACAAAAATATTCATCAAGAAGAACTGAAGAAGACGAAACAAAAACAAAAACAAACCTAAAGTGGAGAAGACGAAGTGAAGATGAAGGCGCTAAAGTGAAGATGAAGGCACAAAAGTGAAGAAGAAGAGAAGGGTGCAGAAGTGAAGAATTGAAGAGGACGAAGGTGCAAAAGTGAAGAACTGAAGAAGAGGAAGATAAAGGCTGGCGCAAAAGTGAAGAACTGAAGAAGACAAAGATGAAGGCGCAGAAGTATTTAAAAAAAAAAAAAAGATTAAGATCGAAGAAATGGAGGTTGGAAGACGCTTTCTGTCGATGCAAAATCGCGAAAGATGGTTGCTTGCTTGAGCAACTGCTTGAGAGAAGACAAAGAAAAATAAAAATAAAAACCTTCTTTGGGCAAAATCGCAGAAGAGAAGGGGCTTCTAGGCAAAATCAAAGAAGAGAAGGGGTTTCTGGCCAAAATCGCAAGGGTTTCTAGATAAAATAACAGGGGTTTCTAGACAAAATCGCTAGAAAAGAAGGGGCAAACACAAGATTAACATGAAGGGGTTGAGTCAGGTCCGACCTGACCTTTTTCTTGACTCGACACGACCTAAAATGTTCGGGTTAGTCAGGTGGCTTACACCCCTACTAGCAACATGGGCTTTGACAAATGCTAATTACCTCATCTTCCTCATCTTCAGATTCCTCCCATACTTCCTCATCATCTTCATCAATCCATGTCCCTGTATTAGCTAATGCCTGAAGCTTATTTTGATCACCATCTTTCATAGCTTGAATTAGTCCATCCATCAAATCAGGCTGAACTTCGCGAAGTAGTCTACCTGATCCACATTATGATAGACGGATCAAGAACATATGAATGAAGACCAAAAAAAAAGTATAAAACATGGACCAGCAAGCATTTAAATTATGCTTTATGACCAAACTAATTGACTTCAGTATGTACTAGGAAAAACTAACACTTAAATGTGTTGCCAACCGGGATAGTGACCATAAGTTATAAGTTTGAGTCTTATTACCAAGGAAATGCAAACTACATCCTCAGTAGCTAGATATACACGTCAATTCCACACAACTATGCTTTTTTTTTTCCAACTTCACAATATCAGTTACATAAATCTACTTACTTCACTACTTTAAAATTCATTCCATAGTTGATTTAACAAATTTTACAAGAGCTTTCATTTTCCAGCCTACCATAATAGCTGGATCTGCAGCTGCATAATATTTATCACATCTCATAATTTAGAGGCAAATACACCAAAAAGATATTATTCCCCTTCTTGACATAGCAAAAATTAAACACAAACACTTGAAATCTGAATTTTTTTTTTTTACTAGAATGAAATTTACCATAAAAATCACAATTTAACTAGAAATGTAGTCTCTAAAGTCTAAAGCACTAAAAATTGCGGCTCTACAACGCCAGAAACATTGGTAAAAAAATAAAAAAAAATAAAAAAAAAACCGTTCTACGAATAATTAATGGCCTTCAAAATCCAGTTGCTTAGATATTTCCAATTGAACGACTCAAGAATCAAAATTTCCTCCACATTCTGCTAAAGCAATGATAGACAATCCGATTTTCAGATTCTAAACAAGCTGTACTAACCAATATAATTAAATTGCCTCCGTTTTCCTTCACGAACATCGGGCCCCATTCTCTTCACTAACATGAGAGCTTCAAAAACCTCTCGTTCCAGCGACACAACTCTGCCATGGAACTTCATAACCACCAATCCGACACTCAAAATCAAAAAGTCAAAAGATTTTTCAATAAAAATGTTTCAATATTTTTCAAATTGCCTACTTAAGAATCCGTTTGATCTGAGGAGTCGTGAAGGTCGCGAGCTCCATCCCCCATCGAACGGCGCGGCGAGCCTCTCTTTTCTTCTGGTTCCGACTTCTCTTTATAGGGACGTCTGAATCGCTGTCGTCTTCTTGAATACCGGAAGGAACAGTGGTTCGGGGCAACCTCACGCCATGTGGTCGGACTTGGGACTGTGTAAGGGAAGCGAAGAAGAAGCGTTGGCGCTGCTGCCGTGAAGAAGAGGAAGCTTTAATGGCGAGTGTAGGAGAGAAGAGATGGAGAAGAAGAGTGCTGCATTGGTGATGCGCACGGAGCATCCGCGCAACATGAGCCATTTTCCTTGCTTCAAGAGTCGCGTTGTTAGCAAATGATATGTTGCGCTTGCAACTGCAACCATCCGAAGCGCAACTCATGGGCCCAAGCTCAGAAGGTTTATTGGGAGAGCTTGTAATTAATAAAGAGGAAAATTATATAAAAAAAAAGGTACACGAAAATAGAAATAATTAAATAGATATCACTATTTTTATTTTTATACAGATACTAAAAATTTAATATCAAAAATATTAATAACTATTAATATAGCATTAGTGTACAACCAGTATAACATTACTATAACATTTAGTTTATAAATAATAATATAATATTAATATATTATTAGTATAACATTAGTATACATTATTGTAAAAATTATCAATTAACAATTATTAATATACCAAAAGTTGGTATACAATCAATATAACTTTAGTATACAAAAATATTAGTATAGAGCTAGTGTATAATTAGTATACAATACTAAAAAATATTAATTTATGGTATACAGCTAATATATAATACTATAAAAATTGTATGCAATCTTTAAAAATTGGTATAATATTAATATATTACGCTATAAAAATTATTGATTAATGACTATTAGCACATCAAAAATTAGTAAACAATCGGTATAATATTAGTATAATATTTAGTTTATAAATAATGATATAACATTGATATACAATATTATAAAAATAATTGATTAACGGCTATTAATATACCAAAAATTAGTATACAATTGATATAATATTAGTATAACATTGACATAATATTGATATACTTTTAATACATTGGTATAACAATTAGTATGCATTGGTATAACTATTCATTAGCATTGTTCATCGGACAGTTGGTGCTGGCACTGTTCTCCCCATTAGCTCGCTGCTGCTACTCGCCGCTGCCCTAACTAGAAAGAAAAACCCATTTCAGCATTACACATTCCCTCTAACCGGTGGAACATTCATGTTCGAACTAATAAAGGATCAGTAAAAAAGAGCCTTTTGGATTTAAAGGAAAGACAAAACAATAAACAATTATTTGGCCTAATCTTGAAGTTGCTCCAAAAGAGTAGCTAAGATTCCATGCTTGATTAATCAAAACACACCCCAGTCTCTACAAGCTTTCCCAAGTTCCTCTGCTTGTAAGTGTCAAAAATCTATGAGAGGAAGGTCTGTTGAGTCAGAGTTGAAGGAAGAAGTTCTGTCAAGTTCGTTTGCTGCTACTTCTCCACCTGCGGCTGCCTCTGCTTATTCTTGTTGTTGCAGCTCACCACCGCTACCATCGCCTCTGATTGTCGTCGTGCCTGTGCTCTCAAGAAGAAGTAGCTGCTCTTCTGCGCACAAGAAATCTTTACTCACCGGCGGTGATCTCCACTGATCTAGTTTGCAACTTCTTCTTCTTCGATCAGGAGCTCAACAACATGGTTTTTCACTCTAGCTCCTCAGAGCATAGGGGATGGCGATTGAAGCAACGAACAAAGCACCGACGACGGCGATTGAGCACAAAGCAATAGCTACGTAACACACAGCAATGGTCGATCTTCGTTGTTGCGAAAACACTCGCCATTGCTACTATTGGAGAAGCCAATGACGGCAATGATGGGCATTAGCAGAGACTGATGACAGTGATAAAGGGCTCTTCTGGTGAGTGAAGAGAATGGGCAGTGGCAGAGATCGATGATGTGTACGAGCAATTCAGACAAACAGCGGTAAAGGCAAATGGCAAACAACAAATGAACAAAGGAGGACATGCGGTGGTAAGCGATGATGAACAGACGAGAAACGAGATGTTAGTATATTTGATAATAATTTAGATTTTATGATATAATGGAAACTTTATAAAAAAAAAAAGTGAATACATTATTGTGAATAAGTTTTTTTTTAAAATTAATGTTTAAAATATATTTGTCAAAATTTAAAAACTTTCTTAATTATTACATCTTAATAAATATTCAAAAAAATATTGATTTTCTCTTTATAAATATCATGATCTCCACCTTGCAACTTTTGTTCACGATCTAGATTGAAAATATCAAGCTCGAACAAGCATATGAAGATCAACTTGTATTGTTTTCTTCTATGTTTTCTTTTTCTTCTTCTATTTTGCTCATTATCTAGGGTTTTCCTCTTTCTTTCTTCTTCTAATACGCATTCTACTATTGTGAGATATCTTTCCTTGGTTGGTATTATTGCATCTCCACAATTCTCTCTCTTTGTAAGTGTTCTCCGAGGCCATTCCCTATGTCATCTTAGAGGAAAACTGTAACATATTCTAAGATAAAATGATATTTTAATAATTCACAAGGGTAATAAGGGAAAAAGGAGACTCAATCGTTATTTAATTAATTTATAAGGATACTTTGAAGAAATGAAATAAATGTTAAAAAAGTATCTTGAGCAGTAATATAAAAAAGAGATGAAAAAGTAAATAAAGTTTTTCTAATGGACACCATAAACATTTTGAACTAAATTTTAATCTATAAATCGGGATAGGGGATAGTTGATTTGATGTCCACTTTTCATCTTTCTTAAAAGCTACAGGCTATGTTGCAAGTTTGAAAAACAATGAAAGAGTTAAAGTATTAAGTTGGGGAGGAACTTATGATTT
>JAJIYU010009350.1:0-17085 GCA_030144865.1 Tinospora cordifolia | reverse complement strand
TTTGGCTCAAGGTGATTTTCCCTCAAAAACTTTCTTTATTTAAGACCCATTGAGGTCACCAGGCAAATGAAAATCCAAATCTTCACTAATTGTTCTGATTTTTGGATATGTCATTCATTTTGTTAGTTCATGTAATTTCTTTTTCATTTCAGGTCATTTCGATCCCCCGAAGTACCCTAAATGTCAATTCTTTCTAATTTGGACCCCTTGAAGAGCGTTTGGCATATGAAAGCATTAACCTCGACCAATTGCCCTAATTTTTTGATATGTTGTCCCATTAGTTTGTTTGTATTACTATACTTCATTTCAAGTTGTTTCGGGTCCCTAATGGTCATCAAATGAGACTTTAGAAAACATACCAAATTTAGCCTTGAAATGAGTCTGGTTTCATTTTGCACCCAATTTCACTGAATTAATCTTGAATTTCATTTAATTAAATATAGAGTTTTCAAGGTATTACACATACATTAAGCAATTCAAATAATTCCGTGTGTATGGTTGTATGTTAGACTGAAGGTGGTCCAATTCGTTTATTTTTTTTTATCAAAATACCCTACTTTTGGGTGGAAAGACAATTCATCTTGTCACATTCCATTGGGATTAGGATCTCATATCCATATTCTATGTATTTTGGGCTACACTCATCTACACACAATAATAAGACCCATATACACTAAGTATATGTAAAGAACACCCATAGTATCCTTGTGGATCACTACGACAATACGCAGTTATTAAATTTCAAGTTCTTACATTTAACTCGCACATTCATGAATCACACATAAGAGATATAAAATTCACCATATAACATTTAAAAGCATAGAAACATCACATAGCATGTGTCATACTTTTAAAGAAAACCTAAACATGGAACTAGGTATGGCATGATCTCATAAATTCTTAAATATGCATACATGCTAAAACTAAATTTTAAATCATGAATAATGAAACTAAAATCTGAAAGAATGCATGATAAACTAATATTAAACATGCATGAACATGCTATTAATCCAAACTAGTAAAGTAGGAGTTTGAGAAATCTCATCCACTTTAGTTGATAGTTTGTAGAAAATCTAGCAAAGGTTCCCTTCTCCCAAACGTCTACCACTCTAAGCACACTCAAAAACACTTAATAAACTAAACTTCTTACTTTGAAACACTCAAGAACACAAGAGAAGTGAGAAAGGGTTGCCAATAAGAGGGCTAGAGAAAGTCAAGAGGGAAGTGTCAACTCTTGCTTTGGGATATGGGGAATGAGAGCACTAGGGGGGTTTATATAGGATTTCAAGAGAAAGGGGGGACAGTTTGAATAGTTCACAAAGAGAGTCTTTCCATACACTCAAAGGGGATGGTTTGCATTGATTTGGCAAGTGTGCTCATGGTTTTGGCAAGTTGGGATTAGGTTTTCCTTAGCTTAGTGTGAGCACAAGATGTGTTTGCGACCACTTGCTGATTTTTTTCTTTATTCTTGGTGTCAAGATTAGGATCAGAATTTGTTTTTATAGCAATTTTCCTTGTTGGTTGTTTATCTTGGCTTCAAATCAGAATAGGGTAACTCCCATTTTTGGGGCATCATGCAAGTGAGTTTTTTTGGGTCCACGGCCTGATTTGTTTCTATGGTTTTATGTGCATGAATCAGCAAGTAAATCAAGTTAAATTGTGAGCAAGGCATCTTTCTAATCTAGCTTGGCAAGTGTATCAAGAATCTATCCTAGTTTATCCACACTTGGTTGTTAAGCATGCATGTTTTGAAGACTTTCTTATTTCTACTTCTCTTGGATGTCATCGAAGGATAGTGCAAGGAAATTAGTATGTACAATATCATTCGTGATGGATATTAGATCATGATCTAAAGGTTCCAATTTTGTTCTCTTTAGGGTTGGCGCACCAATTGGGGGCATAGTAGCCAATTTGCATGGAAATCTTTTTTATTTTGGTTGCTTGATGTGAGCATAGAAACTTTCCATTTCTGATTTTTGTTTCATTTTTGTTTGTGACATTTTGGCAAGTTCCTTTCTATAAGACTTTCTATTCCACTCAATGAACACAAGAGGTAACTGCCACATGATCATTTGTTTTGTGTACATGAGAACATTCTTTTAGTGTTTCTAAACAAGTACAGAAAATTTACTTGTGCATATAGAGTGTGGTGTACATGATCAAAGTATGCTCACCTATGTGACTTGCACATGCTTAAGGGTGCTCATACATTTTTAGGTCCACACGAATTTAAAATAAATTCATCCCTCTCATTTCACTTGGATTTTATGCCCTTAGCACATATTTTTGGGTTCACATGAATTTAATAAAAATTCATATCTTTTAATTGGCTAGGTTTTTTCCCATTTCTTTTTCTAATTTAGATTCCCTTAATGCATACCAAGTAAATGAAGCCTTAATTGTGCAAATGAAATGAATTTTGGATGCCTAAAATATTTGAGGTATTCACTTCATTTCATTTCGTTCCCTTTTCTTGAATTTCACTCCCCTGAGAGGTTTTTGAGGAAATTTAAACATGTTAATAGGTTGGAGAAATGAATTGGACTTCATTTATCATTTCATTTCATTTAGTACAAAGTTCCAAGATATTACAACCTACCATCCTTAAAAAAAATTTCATCCTTGAAATTTGTACATATTTAAGGGCTCCTAGCAAACAAATGTGGGTACTTGGTCTTCATTTCACTCTCTAGCTCCTAAGTAGCTTCTTCCATCCCGTGATGCTTCCACGGTACCTTAACTAAGGGAATATTCTTACTTCTTAGGTTATGTGCCATGTAATCAAGGATTTTAATTGCTGCTTCTTCATAAGTGGCATCATCTTGGACGTTCACTTCTTCCCAGTGGATTATGTGATAGGCATAATTCATACTTTCTCAGCATCGACACGTGAAACACATTGTGAGCAGAGGTTATTTGGTTTGGTAGATCCAACTCATAAGCAAATTCTCTGATTCTCCTAAGTATTTCAAAGGGTCCAACAAATCTTGGTGATAGCTTCCCCTTGAATTTGAACCTCTTGATAACCTTCCAAGGACTAATCCTCAAGAACACTTTTTTACTTACTTGAAACTCTAGGGGTCTCCTTCTTTTGTTAGCATAGATTTTCTAACGACTCTAAGCTACCGTTAGTCTCCTCTATATCAATTTCACTTGGTTATTCATTTCTTCTACCAAGTCTGGCCCAATGAGTACATGATATTCAAGTTCATCCTCTAACTTGGAGTAAATTAGGATGTCATCTACAATACCACCACAAACTAGTCAAGGTATTGTCTAAACACTCGGTTCATCAAGTCCATGAATGTTGTTGGGGGATTGGTCAAACCAAAAGGTATCACGGTGAACTCAAAGTGTGCATATCTTGTTTTAAAGGTTGTTTTGTGTATATCAGACTCCCTAATTCTCAGTTAGTGATATCCCAACCTAAGATCAATGTTTGAGAAATGAGTGGCTCCTCTCAATTGATCAAATAGGTCATCGATCCTTGATAGAGGGTACTTGCTCTTTATGGTTGCCTGGTTCAACTTCCGATAATTGATACATAGTCTCATGGAATCATCCTTCTTCTTTAAAAAAATTACAAGAACTCCCTAGGGTGATTCACTCAGCCTGATGAATCCTTTTTCGCTAAGCTCGTCTAGTTGAGACTTCAACTTGATCAATTCTATTCGACCCATTCTATAAAGTTGTATGGTTATAGGGTTGGTTTAGGGTGAAGTTCAATCTTGAACTCTAAGTCTCTAACTGGTGGTAGACCAGGCAAGTCGTCTGGGAACACATCTTCGTGCTCACTAACCACTCCTAGGTCTTATATTCTCTTTAGTTCAACAAGTTCTTCTTCAGAGAGTTCCTCGAACTCATTCTTTTGCCTTAAGTAGTTTATCAAGGCTACGGTTGGGCTTTTCGGTAGTTTCTGCATATCTCCATTGATTTTATAGGTCTCCCTTAAAGGTAGGGTTATGGTTACTTGTCTCTTAGGACAATATACCTCAGCTTGGTATTAATCTAACCAATCCATCCCCAAGATTGCATCATAGCCATAGAAATGTAAAGCTCATAGATCAACCGTTTAGAGTTTATCCCCAAATCTTAGGTCACAACTACACATTCTTTTTGAAGTAACAATGGTCCTTATTGGTGAAGATACATTCAAAGTTATGGGTAGTGTTTTTGTCACAAGTTGTAACCTATCAATTAGTTCTTCGGAGATAAAAGACTCAGAGACACCCAAGTCAAATAACAGTTTCATAACAACATTAAACAATAAAAATGTACCTTCTACTATAGGGACCTAGTCTTCCTAGGCCTCAATAGCGAAAATTTTGGCCTTTTCTACCCACATCCCTGATTATCCCCTGATTGGTATTCTACTTCTATTGCCTCCCCTAAGGATGACTGTTTTGACCTCTTCCCTATGGCGGTTGTTGCTGAGGAGCCTGAACAAGTGTAGTCGGACAATTCTTGGAAAGATGACCCTTTTGTCTGCACACACAACACAGTCCTTGCTTCCTGGTCAGCTCTTTGGACTCATATTTGGTCTGCCCTTGTTTTTGTGGTGCTTTCCCAACATTCTTGTTTTTCTTCTGAGACCTGTGATCTTTTTCACTCCCAAGTCTTTGGTTCTTTCTTCTCAACCTTTGTTCCAAGTTGAGTTCCTGTTCAAGGATCAAGGCTCGTTCCACTACATCTTTGTATATTCTTAGGCCCAAAGCATGATTACTTTTTGGATCTCAATCTTAAGACCATGTGCAAAATTATTGGCCTTCATTCTTTCTTCCCTAATCAGCTCTAGTGAGAATTTGGCCAATTCAATGAACTTTCTTTCATACTCCGCTACAATCAGGTCTCTCTGATTTAATTGGACAAAATCTTCCTGTAGCTTACTTAGTGTTGCTTCAAGAAAGAACTTTTCATAAAAGATCTCTATGAACTTTTCCCAGCTCATTTCTTCAACAATTGTGTTAGGGTCCATTCTCATCATATGTCACCAACATCTGGTCGATCCCTTGAAGTGATGTGTAGCTAGTGCCACCTATCTTGACCCAGTTACCTTCAACACATTCAGATGTTCCTCCATCTCTTGATACCAATGGTCTATCATGATACAGTTAGTTATTCCTTCAAAATGTGGGGGGTGGAGGTTCTATAGCTCCATTAGCATCTTCATTTGTTTCTCAACATCCAGATCCTCCTAAGCCCTCTGACATTCGGGAGCTTTGGCCACCAGTCCTGGCTACTGATCTTGGATGGGTTGAGGCACTTGAGGCTGAGGTACTACTTGAGGGAGTATCTAGGGTAGAACCCTCATCAATTGATCCATAACCTTTCTAGCAACTTCATTCATCATATTCTCCATTCAAGCTTCCTTGCTAGGAGGTATTCCCTAATCCCTCTGCTCTGTCTCATCAAAATTGGTGGATCGAGTAGCATATCTTCTTGTTCCAACTAGTGTCTATAAATTTAGTATTTGCCTCGTCAAACATTCGTACTATCATGACTCAAGATTCATGTCTCTACCTTCCCAATTTGTTTAGTGACCTAATCGTTTTATGCTTCTAGGTTCTTGTTTGTTCTTGGATACAAGATTTGGTTTCATATGACATACATATAAACAAATCAAGTGTGTTTTTCAAACAATCATATAATCAAGCAATTTCACGCTAGCATAGAAAAATTTTAGGCTTCCATCTAAGCTTCTAAGTTCAAGTGTCTCACATTCTACCCATCTGTAATACCCTAAAAACTCTGCACTCAATTAAATGAAATTTTCATTTATTCAATGAAATTGGGCTCATTTCAGGGCTAAATTTGGTAGGTTCTAAAAGTCTTATTTACTAACCCTTAGGGATCCAAAACAACTTAAAATGAATCAAAGTGACTTGAACCGACCAATTGAACAACATATCCAAAAAACATATCAATTAGTCGAGAATAGGATTTTCATTTGTCAAAAGAAAACGGGATGACATGAACTAACAAAATAATTAACATATCCAAAAATCAGGACAATTGGCCAAGATTTGGATTTTTATTTGCCTAGTAACCTCAGTGGATTCTAAATAAGGAAAGTTTTTGTAAAAAAATCACCTGGGGCTAAACCACACCTTAAAATTTACATTGGGTTCATGTGATTTCAAAATTATAGGTTATAAATCATAATTCCTTATAAATAAGAGCATATTAATTTTTATTTCATTTTTTGTGAACTCATGAAGTCATGGCTATCCTATGCATGTGTAAGTCACATGGGTGGAACGCTATGATCATGTGCACCTTCATCCTACCCAAAGCTCCATGGGATGTCTCCAATGTTTGAACCCTTGTAGAATGATGTGCAGCTTCACCCTACCTAAAGCTCCATGGGTTGTCTCCACTGTTTGAACCCTTGTAAATGATCCCATGGACCACACAAATGATGTAATACACTCACTTATATGAGGTGTTACCTATGGATAGAAATCAAGACAAATGATCCCATGTGCCAAGGAAAGTAATCAAGTGTACCATGCACCTTAGTAACGTCTACCACATGTGTGTGCTTAACATGTGCCTAATTCCCAACCTAGAAGTTTCTAATGTGCAAGAAATGCTTACAAGAGAACCCTAGCCATCATATAAGAGAGATTCCATGTGGATTTGCAAAATGAAAGAGAATGGAAAAGCTTCCTAAATCAAAAATTTGCTCCCATTTTGGCATCAAATCAAAACTACATAAGGTGGTGCCCCAACTTTGGAGTTTGGACTGAATTAGAGAGTTTCCTTTAACCCAGATTACAATCTTAGACTATGATGTGGTGTCCCTTCAAAAACTGATAGCATACTCCTCAAGTTTGACGCCCAAGAATAGAAAATGGAATGTATGCCAAATTCTATGTTTGTGTGCTATCTATCCCCTTTATGTATAAAAACTTGCCAAAATTTTTGTGACTTGCCCAAGGTTGCCCTAGGACACCCCATATGCTCTCTGAAAATCTATATAAACCCCTTCTAGGCTCTCATTCCTCTCATCCCAAGAGCAAGAATTGAGATTTTTTCCTTATTTTCTCTAAGCCCTCTTCTTGGCACCCCTTCTCACTTTTCTTTTCTCTCTTCTGTGAGATTATGATTTTAGTGTTTTACAGAGTGTTTGAAGTAATTTTTACTAGTATGTGAAAGCACTAAACATTGGGGGGAAGCTTTGCCAAAATTTTTGAAGGAACCACTACTAAGGTGGAGGAGATTTCTAGAACTCCTATTTTACTACTTCAAGTTTTTAGTGCATTCATGTTTGCTTTCAGTTTTTCAATCATGTCATATTGTAGATTTCAGCATGTTTATATTTTAGTTTAAAGCATGTTTGATTTTTAGTTAGCATGTTTTTATATTTTAATTCATGCATAGTAGCATAACATGCTTAGAAACCATGCTTAAGCTTATTTTTTAGTTTTCTAACATGTTATTTATATTTTTCATGTTCTCTTGATTATTTAAATTTTGAAATCAATTATTATGATTTATTATCATATTTATTTGAATTTAAATATGAGAAAGTGAAGATAAGAACCACGTACCATCATAGTAGTCTAAGTGATGCTATGGGTATTCTTTACATATACTTAGTGTATATGAGTAACATCACTAAGTGTGGATATGTTTTAAAATACTTGAAATGTGGGCATGTGACCCTTAGTTCCAATGAAATGTGACAAGTTAAATTGTCATTCAATCCCAAAATAAGAGTATTTTAATGAAGAACATTAAGGGCATAAAACCCCTTTTGATCAAATATACAACACTAATAAGACATTATTTGAAACACTTAATGGTTGTAAGTGATTGAATTTGGGTGTGCTTTTGATCTGAATTAGTAATTTAATAGTTTGATAAATGATCCACTGAGCTATGTGCTCACCCCTCTTTTCTTAACATTTTCAAGAAATTGAATATGATGGCAATGGAAATATGATAGAAGCTATATTTAAAATGTTTCTATTTTTGGAAAGTTTCTTTTTTCAATGTAAAAGCATGTTGCCTACTTTAGATTTATTTGAATTCTGCTGAATTTTATTTCAATTTTTAAGAGCTATGTACTCTCTTAAAAGTTCTAGTTATTTGAATTAAAGCATGTAATCTTTTACTTATTTGAATAAATAAGATTTTAAAGTATGCACTCTTTTATTTTATTAAGTAAATAAAGAGTCAATATTTCTTTTATCTCCATTGTAATAGTCTTATTAAATTTGAAGTTAAATAATTGGGTTGTATGCTCATTGAAAAATAATAAGACTTGAGATAATAAAAAGTGATGCAAGTGTACTTGTAAATGTAACATAGGACCCAACCTGTCTTATGGTTGAGCTTAAACTTGTTTCTAGGGGGTTGGGGTGTTACAAAGGTGGTATCAGAGCCTAGGCATTAGTTACTGGGCCAAAATTAAAAAATTTCCTCTGATACCAAATGTGCTATCAGAGCCTAGGCTTTAGATGCTTTGGGCTAAAAATAGAAAGTCAAGCCTAAACATGTGTTGTTGGGCTAAAATTAGAAAGTTTAATCTTATACCAATAGTGGTATTAGATTTAGAAAGTATTAACTCAATTAGGTTTGACCTATGCTTTGAGTTGAACTTAGAATGCCCTACTTTCTATTTCAAAATTGAAAATTATTTTGGAAACTATTTTCAAAAAAGAAAGATGTGTTCTGAAATGTTTTGTTTGGATACAAATACTGCAAGTTGAGATGATAGTGAGCGAGCCTTGTCTCAAATAAAGTTAAACATTAAAAGGGAGGTGGGCTATCTCACCCTAGAAAGCACAATTGCTAAGTAGATTTTGCTCTCGCCGCCAGATTTGGAGGTTGTCCCACCTGCTTGTACAAGTAATCTGAGTTGAAGAACACCTTTACTTTCTATAAAAGGAAATTAAAAGGTGAAAAATTAGGGCAAGAAACTGACTACAAGTTGAAAAGGATGTCAAAAATGGTGTCTTGATTAGACAGTAGGCTGTGAGTCAACCAAATTGAATCCCTGGGTCTAGGGGAATAACGTTAGGTAGAAACATGGGTGGACCAGTGGATCAAAAGCATAAAACTTTAGGTCATAGGTTAGAAATTGAAAATGTGTGAGAATTTTATCTCTTTTGGTCAAGAAACGAGATCAGAAAGATTTTATGACTTTGGTTTCTATGTGGTATAGGACGCATAGGAATTCAGGGTCATGGAGGAAGCCTAGACTCAGAGAATGATGGACCATGTTTGGTGAATGATTGGTAACTTTGGAAGAACTTGTTTCTCTATGCTTGGGTGTGGCAATATTCTGAGTGAAAATTTAAGTGGAAGGGCTATAATGGTATGGGACACTTCAATCGAGAAGCTTAGATGGAAGCCTGAAATTTTGCTATGCTAACATGAAATTGCTTGATTGTATGATTGTTTGGAAGCATGCCTAATTTGTTTATATGTATGTCATATGAAACCAAATCATGTACCCAAGAACAAAAAGAACCTAGAAGCATAAAAGGATAGGTCACCAAACAGATCGAGATGAAAGGCTTGGAAATGCAAACTCGATGAACGAATATGGATGAGACATCTATCTTCTCAAGTCTGAAAATTAATTTTGTATCTCGAAGATAAGGGAAAATGGGTTGTGTGCCCAAGATTGTGATTCTCTTAGATCTTTCATTGTGGTACCTTATCGAATACTGAAATGGCTTTTGACTTGGACATGGCAGAGACGTCTTAAAAAAACCTTAACTCTTAAAGAAAAGCTCAACCTGGAACAAAGGTTGAGCGGAATGAATAAGAGGCCTAAGAATAAAAAAGATCAAGGGGCTCAAAAGAAAAGTAATAATGGTGGACACCATAGAGACAAGGGCAAAATAAAACGAGTCAAGAAAGCAAGCAAAGAGATAAGGGTTGTGTTATGTGTGCAAACAGAAGGGTCATCTTGCTAGGGATTGCCCAATTATTCTTGCTTAGGCTCCTTAACAACAACCACCATAGGGAGGAGGTCAGAATTGTTGCCCACAAGGGAGGCAACAGCAACAGAATGCCAATCAAGGGAAAAACTAGGGTCGTGGGAAAAACCAGGCCAAAATGTTCGTTGTTGAGGTTCAGGAAGACTGAGCCCCTGTAGTGAAAAGTACATTTTGTTTGTTTAATGTCACTGTGAGAATATCGTTTGATTCGGGTGCCTCTAAGTCTTTTATCTCTAACGAATTAGCTGATAGGTTACAACTTGTGACAAAAACACTAACTATAACTTTGAATGTGTCCACACCAATAAGGAGCACTATGACTTCAAAAGGAATGTATAGTTGTGACCTAAGGTTCAGGGATAAACTCATAACAGTTGACCTATGTACCTTACCATTTTATTGCTATGATGTAATCTTGGAGATGGATTGGTTAAACTAGTACCAAGCCCAGATAGATTGTCCTAAGAGATGAGTAACCATAACCCTACCTTCTGGAGAAACCTATAGAATCAATGGGGATATATAGTGACTACCAAGGAGTCCAACCTTAGCCATGATGAACTGCTTAAGGTAGAAGAATGAGTTTGAGAAACTCTCTGAAGAAGAACCTGTTAAACTAAAGAAAATTCAAGACCTGGCAGTGGTTAGCAAGTACGAAGATGTGTTTCCAGACGACTTACCTGAACTACCACCTGCTAGAGAATTAGAATTCAACATTGAACTTTACCATGGAGCCAACCTTATTGCCATACCTTCTTATAGAATGACACCATTAGAACTAATCAAGAAGAAGTTTCAACTCAACGAGCTCCAGAAGAAAGGCTTTATGAGGCTGAGTGAGTCACCTTTGGGAGCACCTGTACTGTTCATGAAGAAGAAAGATGGTTCCATGAGACTATGTGTCGACTACCAAAAGTTGAACCAAGCTACATTAAAAAATAAGTATCCCTTACCCAGGATTGATGACCTATTTGATCAATTGAGAGGAGCCACTCAGTTCTTGAAGATTGATCTTAGGTCGGGTTATCATCGATTGAGAATCTAAGAGTCTGGCATATACAAGACAACCTTTAGAATGAGATATGGACATTTTGAGTTCACTGTGATGCCCTTTGGTTTGACAAACCCCTCAGCAGCATTCATGGATTTAATGAACCGAGTGTTTAGACAATGTCATGACCACTTTGTGGTGGTATTCGTGGATGACATCTTGATTTTCTCAAAGACAGAAGCTAAACACTTGGAACACATGCGGATAGTGTTGGAAACCCTCAAAAGGCACCAACTATATGCCAAGTTTAGCAAGTACAAATTTTGGATGGAGACGATCAAATTCCTTAGCCATGTAGTATCAGCGGAAGGCATTTCTGTAGATCCAGAGAGGGTGAAAGTTGTCGTGAATTGGAAGTAGCCAAAGACTGCTACAAAAATTAGAAGTTTCTTAGGCCTGGCTAGATACTACAGAAGGTTCATCCATGATTTATCTAAACTAGTAGAACCTATGACCAAGCTAACCAAGAAGGGAGTTAAGTTCAATTGGGATAAGAAGTGCGAATGATCATTCCAAGAACTGAAGAAGAAATTGACCATAGTCCCTATCCTAGTTACACCAACCCATGGTGTTACCTTTATCCTTTATATCGACGCATCACTGAGTAGACTGGGAACAATATTGATTCAAGGAAGACAAGTAGTCACTTATGCCTCACGACAATTGAAGGTCCATGAAAATAATTACCCTATTCACAACCTAGAATTAGCAGCCATTGTATTTGCCCTGAAGATTTTGAGACACTACCTTATGGTGAGAAATTTGATCTGTTTTCAAATAACAAGAGCTTGAAGTACATCTACACCTAGAAGGAGTTGAACCTCAGGCAACGGAGATGGATGGAGTTCTTGAAAGATTATGATTTCCAACTACACTATGAACTGGGGAAGGCCAATGTAGTGGTTGATGCCTTGAGGAGGAAGTTCAACAAACAGGAGGAAGAGAAAGGCCAGATGTACAAATTGATTGATGACTTTAGGCTGGGTGTGACTCTAAATGAAAAACAAGTGTACCTCTACGCTATGTCTTGCCAACTAAATCTTCTGCACCAGATCAAGGATAAACAAAGGCAAGACAAATGGCTCACTAGTCTGATCGAAGGAATTACATAGGGTAAGCATGCTTACTTTAGGGTAGATGCTGAGAATATCCTAAGGTTCGGAAAAAGGATCTGTGTACCTCAAAATGAACACAGTAAGCAAACCACACTGGATGAGGCTCATCAAACCAAGTGTACGATGCATCCAGGTGGAGATGAGATGTACCGAAATCGTAGAAAGGCTTACTAGAGGAGAGGGATGAAGAAAGATGTAGCTAAGCATGTCTCTAAATGTTCAACCTATCAAGAAATAAAAATAGAACACCAGAAACCCTCTTGAATGTTACAACCACTCCCTATCCCTGAATGGAAGTAGGATAACAATGCCATGGATTTTGTCAGTAGTTTGCCCAGGAATCAGAAAGGAGAAAATATTGTTTGGGTGATTGTAGATCATATCACCAAAGGGGCTCACTTCTTGTCGATTAGATCCACAGACCAAGTCAGTAAGCTTGGAGAAATTTATGTGAAAGAAATCATCAGGCTTCATGGTGTGCCCAAGACTATTGTGTTTGATAAAGACTCTTGCTTCACTTCACAATTCTGGCAGAGTCTACAGAAGGAGATAGGTACTAAGTTCACGTGAGTACAACATTTTACCCTCAGACGGATGGCCAGTTTGAGAAAGTTATCCAGATTTTAGAGGATATGCTGAGGTCTTATGTTTTAGACTTCAAGGGGAATTAGAGCAAGTACTTCCACTTGGCAAAGTTTGCTTATAACAAGAGTTATCAGGCGAGTATTAAGATGGCTCCATTCGAGGCTCTTTATGGAAGACCCTACAAATCACCTACTTGTTGGGCTGAACTTGAAGATCATGTATTAACTAGACTAGATTTGGTGGAAGAAATGAATAACCAAGTCAAGTTAATGCAAAAGAGGCTGACTATAATACTGAGTTGTCAAAAGAGCTATGCTGACAAGAGGAAAAGAACACCAGAATTCAAAGTTGGGGACAAGGTATTTTTGAGAATTAGTTCTCATAAGGGCGTCAAGAAGTTTGGATTCAAAAGAAAGTTATCTCCGAGTTCTGTCAAACCCTTTGAAATACTTAAAAAAATATGGGAATGTGCTTATGAGTTGGACCTACCAAAGCAAATGACTTTAGCTTATAACGTATTCCATGTATCCATGTTGAGAAAATACGAACTTGACCCCTCTCACATCATCCACTAAGAGGAAGTGAATATTCAAGATAATGCTACTTACGAGGAAATAGCAGTCAGAATCCTTGATCATAAAGTATAGAGTCTACGAATGAAGGATATCTCGTTAGTAAAGGTACTGTGGAAGCATCATGGGGTGGAAGAAGCTACTTGGGAACTCAAAAACTAGATAAAGACCAAGTATCCACATCTATTCATTAAAAATCCTTAGTTATGTACAAATTTCGAGCATGAAATTTTTTTAAGGAGGTAGGTTGTAATACCCTAAAAACTCTATACTCAATTAAATAAAATTTATCATTTATTCAGTGAAATTTGGGTGCAACATGAAATCATGCTCATTTCAGGGCTAAATTTGGAAGGTTATAAAAGTCCTATTTAGTAACCCTTATAGATCCAAAACAACCTAAAATAAAGCAAAGTGACTTGAACCAATGAATTGAACAACATATCCGAAAAGTAGCTTAATTGGTCAAGAATAGGGTTTTCATTTGCCAAACACCCTTCAGGGGGTCCAAATTTACAAAGAATTGGCATTTAAAGTACTTTGGGAATAAAATGACTCAAAACAGAATGGGATGACATGAACTAACAAAATAAATAATATATCCATAAATCATGACAATTGGCCAATATTTGAATTTTCATTTACTTGGTGACCTTAGCGGGTTTTAAATAAGAAAAGTTTTTTAAGGAAAATTATCTAAGGCCAAACTATACCTAAAAATTTGCATTAGGTTCATGCGATTCCAAAAATATAGGTTATAAATCATAATTCCTTGTAAATAAGAAGATATTAATTTTTATTTGATTTCTTGTGAACCCATGAAGTTATGATCATCTTAAGCATGTGCAAGTCAAATGGGTGGAACATCATCATCATGTGTACCTTCACCCTACCCAAAGCTCTATGGAATGTTTCCATTGTTTGAACCCTTGTAGAATGATCCCATGGACCACACAAATGATTCAGTATAGTCATTTATATGAGGCGTCACCTATGGATAGAAATCAAGACAGATGATCCCATGTACCAAGGAAAGTAATCAAGTGTACCATGCACCTTAGTGACGTCTACCACATGTGTGTGCTTCACATGTGCCTAATTCCCAACTTAGAAGTTCCTAATCTGTAAGAGATGCTCACAAGAGAACCCTAGCCATCATATTAGAGAGATTCCATGAGGATTTGCCAAATGAAAGAGAATGGAAAAGTTTCCTAAATCAAAGATTTGCTCCCATTCTGGTGCCAAATCAAGACTACACAAGGTGGTGCACCAACTTTGGAGTTTGGACTGAATTAGAGAGTTTCCTTTTACCTAGACTATAATCTTAGACTATGATATGGTGTCCCTTCAAAAACTAATAGCATACTCCTCAAGTTTGACGTCCAAGAATAGGAAATGGAATATATGCCATATTTTGTGTTTGTGTGATGAACAAGCAAATGACCAAATAAGAAAATTCTATGAGCATCTTTTATCTAGTGGGGACATCCCACACTGATATTAATAACATTCTGATTTTGAAATTATTCTCTAATATTGATTAAGAAATAAGACTGAGAATCAAATCTAGACTCATAAGAAATTGGAAAGCAAAGTGGTCTCATGAGCACAAATGCTAGCCATCCCCTTTATGTATAGAAACTTGTCCAAATTTTTGTGAGCTGCCCTAGGACATCCCATATGCTCTCTAAAAATCTATATAAACCCCCCCTAGGCTCTCATTCCTCTCATCCCAAGAACAAGAGTTGAGATTTCTCCTTGTTCTCTCTAAGCCCTCTTCTTGGCATCCCTCCTCACTTTTATTTTCTCTCTTGTGTGAAAAGTTCTGATTTTAGTGTTTAAGAGATTGATTGAAGTGATTTTTGCTAGTGTGTGAAAGTGCTAAACGTTTGGGGAGAGCTTTGATGAAATTTTTGAAGGAACCACTACTAAGCTGGAGGGGATTTCTAAAACTCCTATTTTATTACTTCAATTCTTTAGTGCATTCATGTTTGCTTTCAGTTTTTCAATCATGTCATATTGTAGATTTCAGCATGTTTATATTTCAGTTTGAAGCATGTTTGATCATGTTTTATTTTCAGTTAGCATGTTTTTATATTTTAATTCATGCATGATAGAATAACATGCTTAGAAACCTGCTTAGGCTTATTTTTTAGTTTTCTAGCATGTTATTTATGTTCTCCATGTTCTCTTAATTATTTAAATTCTGATATCAATTATCATAATTTAGTATAATATTTATTTGAATTTAAATATGAGAAAGTGAAGATAGGAACCACATACCATCATAGTAGTCTAAGTGATGATATGTGTGTTCTTTGCATATACTTAGTGTATATGAGTAACATCACTAAGTGTGGATGTGTTTTAAAATACATGGAATGTGGGCATGTGACCCTTATTTCTATTGGAATGTAACAAGATGAATTGTCACTCCATCCCATAATAGAGTGTTTTAATAAAGAACATCAAGGGCATAAAACCCTTTTTAGTCAAATAAACAACAGTAACAAGACATTGTTTAAAACACTTAAAGGTTGTAAGTGATTGAATTTGGGTGTACTTTTGATTTGAATTAGTAATTTAATAGTTTGATGAATGATCTACTGGGCTATGTGCTCACCCCTCTCTTTTTAACATTTTTAGAAAATTGAATATGATGGCAATGGAAATCTGATAATAGCCATTTAAAAAGTTTTTATTTTTGGAAAGTTTGTTTATTTTTAATGTAAGGGCATGTTGCTCACTTTAGTTTATTTGACTTTCGATGAATTTTATTTTAATTTTTAAGAGTTATGTACTCTCTTATAAGTTCTAGTTATTTGAATTAAAACATGTAATCTTTTAATTATTTGAATAAATAAGAGTTTAAAGTGTACTCTTTTATTTTATTTAGTAAATAAAGAGTCAATATTTCTTTTATCTCAATTGTAATAGTCTTATTAAATTTAAAGTTAAATAATTGGGTTGTGTGCTCAATAAAAAATAATAAGACTTGAGATAATAGAAAGTGATGCAAGTTGTGTACTTGTAAATATAACATAAGACCCAATCAGCCTTGTGGTTGAACTTAAAGTTGTTTCTAGGGGTGTTGGGGTGTTACACCGTTCCACTTAGACTTTCACTCAGAAAATTGCCACACCAAACAATTTCGTAATTGTTTCGATAACTAAGGTTTCCTGAGTCCACTATACTTGACTGTCTCATACCAGCCAAGCATAGAGAAATAAGTTCTTCTAAAGTTACCGATCACTCAACAAATATGGCCGGTTATTCTTCGAGTCCAGGCTTCCTCCATAATGCTGAATTCCTATGTGTCCCACACCACATAGAGACTAGATATACAGAATCTTTTCAATCTCATGTCCTGACCAAACAAGTGTTTCATTTTCACATGTTATCAATCTCTAACCTATGTCCTAAAGTTTTATGTTTTTGATCCACTGTTCCACCCAAGTTTCTACCTAAGGTCACTCTCCTAGACCTAGAGTTTCAATCTAGTTGACTCACAACCTTCGTCTAGTCAAGATACCACCTTTGGCATCTTTTTCGACTTCTAAATAGTTTCTTATCCTAATTTTTCACATTCTAATTTTCTTTATATAGAAAGTAAGGGTGTTTTTCAACTTAGACCACTCGTACAAGCTGGTGGGATAACTGTAACGACCCGTATTTTTGGACATTTAGTCGACGGATTCGATATGTATTTTTCTGTATAAATTAATGAATTATAAATAAGAAATACATGATTATACAGAAATACGAAATTTTTGGCAATGATATTAATGAATATGTGTATTAAATGG
>JAJIYU010009349.1:0-17060 GCA_030144865.1 Tinospora cordifolia | reverse complement strand
AGCCAAAATTCTAATTTGGCTTGTGAGCTTAAATAAGCTAAAAATTGTAGATAATATTCAAAAGAGGCAACACCTTATTTATCTTAACCCAAATATTTGCCTCTTATGCATGAATAGTGGGGAATCGGTTATTCACATTTTTTAAGATTGCCAACTGTTGAAGAACATGTGGAATAAGTGGAGCAAACATCATGATGCGATTATCTCACCAACAGCAGGTTATTTCTATCAAATATCGAAAAGTGTGGTGGCGGCAAACCTTCAACACCATTGGAAGGTGATTTTGACAACAACTTGGTACAACTTATGGGAATTGGGAAGAGAGGAATACCCAGCTTTTTTTGGATAAGTATAAAACAGTCAGTCAGATATGAGAGAGATCCAATATCCTCTTTGCAACATGGATCTCTACGTCTAGCTTAGGGAAGGGTTATAAATTTTGTGATTGGCTTTGTAATGGTGGCAAAATTTTGCAATCTTTGTAAGCTTGTCGGATACCTCATCAGGTTGTAACTCTTTCTATATTAATACAATAAAGTTTTTGTTTCAAACAAAAAAGGAACCAGAGAATGCACTAGATGGCCATTATATCCACTGCTTCATTTTGCACCCTTTGAGAAGTTTTCTCCAACCCACACAAGTGAAAAATGCCATGAATGATGAAATGGTGGCCATGGAGAAAAATGTAACATGCGAATTAGTTGAGTTGCTTGCTAGAAAGAAAACTGCGGGATGCAATACATTGTTAAGTACAAAGTAGATGGGTCACTAGAGTGATTTGAGGCAAGGTAAGTTACCGAAAGTACACTTAGACAAATGGTGTGGATTACTTGAAGACATTTTGCACAGGGTGCGACAATGAATACCATCCAAGTATTACTGTCTTTGGATGCCAACCATAATTGGGGCTCAAACAATTTGATGTGAAAAATGTCCATCGTTATGGACACTTGAAAGAAGATATCTATGTGGAAGTCCTTACCGAATATGAAAACAATCTAACCACCAATAAGCATGCAAACTAGATAAGGCTTTGTATTAACTTAAACAATCTTTGAGAGCATGGCTTGGTCACTTATCAATAGTAATGGAAGAGATAAAATATAAACAGAACCAAGGGGATCATACTCTATTCATTCAACATTCAGCTTCAAGGGGAGTTACAATACTTTGGTGTATGTAAATGAAACCATTGCAATTGGAAATGATCAGTTGGAGAAATGGAACCTGAAACAATGTTTGGCTAAAGAATTCAAGATTAAGGATCTAAAATGATTGAATTACTTTCAAGGCGTTGAAGTGGTATGCTTCAAACATAAAATCTTTATTTCTCAACAAAGGTATGTTGTAGACTTGCTTAAAGCACGTGGAAGTCAAATGCAAACCAGTAACCACATCAAATGATCCCCAATCACAATTTGAGAAGCAAAAAAAGCATGCACTATGAGTAAAGAAATGTATCAAAGGCTTTTAGATAGAGTCATCTTTCTCTTTTTTTTTTTTTTTTTTTTTTTTTTTTTTTTTTAACACAAGACCAGATATTGCATATGCTATCAGATATTGCATATGCTATCAGTGTGCTGAATTCGTTCATGCACAATCCTAAATACATTCATTTGCAATTGGGTAATCATATCTTATATTATTTCAGCGGGGTTTCAAGACTGATACTCATTTAAACAACATATAGGACTTGCTTATGAAGCATAACAGATGCAAACTATGTTGGTTCAAAAGTTGATAGAAGATCAACTACGAGATATTGTAAGTTTCTTAATGGGAACTTAGTGACATGGCAAAGTAAAAAATAGAATGTAGTGGCAAGGTCTAGTGCCTAAGTAGAATTTCGTGCAATGGCACAAGAAAGTTTGTGAGATATTATGGTTGCAAATAATTTTAAAAGATTTGAAGATAATTGGAACTGTCCTATGCGACTCTATTGTGACAATAAATCTGCCATTAGTATTGCACATAGCCCAGTTCAAAATGATCAAACCAAGCATACAAAGATTGATCAACATTTCATTAAAGAGAAACTTGATAGTAGGCTAGTTTGTATTCCCTATGCATCTACTGATATTAACTCATTGAGGGTTGAGCCATTTTGTATTTCAAACACGTTTGTCCAAGTAATGAATGGTCAACCTTTATTCACTAGCTTGGGGGGGATTCTTGTGGAGAAGAGATCAATCAGTGGGAATACAAATATCAATCAACAGGGATGAGGATATCAATCAATAGGTTGAGAATATCAATAAGTAGATTGCTAATAACAATTACTGAATTGCAAATGAAGAATATTATAAAAAAATATTTTGAGAAGTTGTCATTTACAGCTTGTGCTAAATTTGTTATTAAAAAAAGGGTATTGTACATCTATTTGTATATGCCATCACACTGAAGAAGTGAATAAGAGATCACTCTCCCCTCTTCTCCCTTGTAATAGGCCATAGAGCCGAACCACGTTACATTTTTTTTGTCCTTTATTATTTTCATTTTATTTTTTTTTAAGAAACAACGAACTTTATTAATAACAAAGAATAAGCAAGCAGAGAAAGACGAAGAACCTCCCAACAAAACCAAACTTTATTATTTTCATTTTACAACAATCATGAACATTGAACATACCACATTATTAAATTTACAACAAATCTTTTATCTCAATCTATCTCACTCTAAGAAATGCATAATAGTAGTCATTACTTACCATTCATCATCCTAATTTATCATTCAAATAACTTAAATTGACTTGCTCATGATTCAAGGAAAAAGGTACAATATAGTAAATTAAGTAAAATGGAGTTTCATGTTTAAATAATATAAAAGAATTTGATGGCTTCATATAGCTATTGGAATTGAATTTTTAATTAATAATCATTACCTTCATTGCTTAAATAACTAGAAAAAATGTCAATATTTGGTACAACATTGGAATAATGGGAAAAAAAAAATTTCATTCTGAATTGACAAAGTACTATATCATATACACGGTTTGAAGGTTCCCCGAAATTCAGCGAACTTCCATGAATTATTTCCCTTTTTCCAACCATCAAAGTGGGCAATGGAGGTAAAATAGAAGTTGCAAAAATGCTCTAAAATAATTTGACGAAGTTCGAGAAAGTTGACAATGATCTACATTTTTATTTAAAATACAAAAAATTGATTAAAAATTATACAAAATTAGATGAAATTCAACATAGAAATGAAAAAAAAATTATTTTACCAATAAAAAATTAGAAATACTAATAGTTATGTATCATTTTAAACCGCATCAATTAACATAGCAGATCAACTACAAGATATTGTAAGTTTCTTAATGGGAACCTAGTGACATGCCGAAGTAAAAAAATAGAATGTAGTGGCAAGGTCTAGTGCCTAAGTAGAATTTCGTGCAATGGCACAAGAAAGTTTGTGAGATATTATGGTTGCAAATAATTTTAAAAGATTTGAAGATAATTGGAACTGTCCTATGCGACTCTATTGTGACAATAAATTTGCCATTCGTGCCATTTTCCTTAGTAGAAAGAGGATTGTTGCTAATCCAGAAAGAGGCAAGAGTCTAAGATTCCTCCCATATTTCACTAGGATAGCAATATTTTTATTCGAAAATCCTCGCGTTTCTCACTTTAAACACACTCCACACCACTGCCAAGCTAGCCAACACCCAATGAGCTCTCCATCACTTATCAACTCCCTCCTACCAAGGACATACACAACACGAAAGATCCTGCACAAAGCTCTTCGAAAAGAGAGGGAATTGATTTCTCCACCTTTTCCAAACGAAAGAAGCATAAGGGCATCTCAAAACAAGTGAACCACACACTCCCCATGCTATTTACAAAACAAGCAACAATGTGGAGACAACTAATAACTCGAGAACTCTTATGGATCATGTCTCCCGTGTTGGCCTTTTCCTTGTACACTTCCCATGCCAAAAACTTTACTTTAGACGGAACCGAAGCCTTCAATAAAGGGGAGGAATGACTTGTCGAATCTTCAAGCAAAGAAGGAAAGAAGGATTTAGAGGAGAAAACCCCAAAACTGTCCTTGAACCACACAATTTTGTCCACACTATCCTGAAATGAACACTCCCACAATAGAGACTAAAGGGTAGTCTCTTCTTCTTCACACCTCAGGCCTCCGAACGACCACAAACGCAAATCCCATTGAATAGATGCTGAATCTGGGCCAACATCGATGAAGGAAGAGACTAGGCAGATTTGACGTGTGAAACGTTTGTGCAATCTAGGGAACAACATAGAAAATGCCACATTTCCCCACCACACATCCTCCCAGATTTGACGTGTCAGGATGTTGCATAGTGCCATAGTGGACTGGATTGGAAGAATAATGAATTGAGGTGAGATCTCCTTAGAATCTACTCAGTGGTCAAGACCAGAAGATAAAATATTTCTTAAATTAGCAATAAAAGCCTTGAAATTGATTGGAAGAACGACGCCTTAAAACAAAACATTATTAAAAAGTGAGTTTTAATGTTCAAAACGATAATATAATAATTTGAGGTACCAAAAATTTCGAACAGTTATGCACCATCTCTTACTTTCTTGGCTTTCCTAATTAAAACATACCTATTTCCCCCTTTTTTTTTTGAAACAGAAACTTTATTATATTAATCGAAGAAGTTTGCATCCGGATGAGGTATCCGGAGCATTACAAAGACTGTAAAATTTTGTCTCCATTACATAGCCAATCCCGAAATTTGTAATCTTTCCCTAAACCTATTTCCCCCTTTTAACTTTCAATATTTTACCATTCTTTACTATCATTTTCATTTTCAATTAAAAGGAACATCTTTACCTCACAAGAGACTTATATTTTTATCATTGTGTGTGTGTGTGTGTGTGTGTGTGTGTGAGCAATGTTAAATTGGAAAAAATAAACAAAACAAAAAAAAAAAATCAGACGTAATTGACCATCTAGATTGAATATGAAATGACAATAATGTGAACATGCTACATGTGATAAATAGACATCCATCTAGCTATTACGGATTTAAGAATTAGATTAATCACAGAACTAAAACCAAAACCCACTGTTTGTTAACATGCAGTGCCCACTTCTCAAGGTACAATACGAAAAGTATATGTAGAAGTACTAGAACTTATCATTCATTAAAATTATTAGAGAAGTTACAAGTTTAAGGACAACCTTCTAAGCAAAGCTCTGTTCGTAAATAGCACTCTGCAGCTGCAGAATTGTTCCTGACATTCAACTGTAGCAATGGATCATTAGTAGTGGAAAATCTTCCCAAGGTGAAGCACAAAGATACAAATAAATCATATAATATGATAAGTGTCATCCACTCATCCAGTTGTACTAATTCAAATGGAGAAAGTAGAAACGAAGTTGTAAAAGTCATCAACCTATTGCAACAGGTTAAAGACACCTTGCTATGAAAAAAATTCAGATGTTTAAAGTTCAAGCTAAATATATTACATTACAAATGCAATCAGTGACAGGGGAAGGCTTCTGATGATCATATACTTCATATTCAGTTGGCATCAACAATCCACTAAAAATGACATTTCATCCCTTAATTCAGAAGCCAAAGCTACTCACCCATAAAGAGAAAGGAAAAAAATAGTGCAACAATTATTTTAATATAAGAGTTGAAAGTGTGAATTTATTTTTTTTTTAAAAGAAACAGAGATTTATTGATTTAAAAGAAGAATTGAAGGTGTGAATTTAGAACAATTGTCTACTTTCCTAACAAGTTCTTTAACTTATCAACAAAACATAATTTGATCAAGAATATACCGGAAAAAGTCTTACATTCTGATGTTCCCATTTTCTACCATGAATTATAATTATTAGCTCGAGTTCAAAAAGGAATTTATAAACACAAATGTAAATCTTTTAAGAAAAACATATAAACCTCCCTAACTAGGCACGACCGTGTACTACACATGTCAAGAAAATTCCTTATTTTTCTCTTGTTCTTTTTTGTTTTTTTGAAAAGACACTATATATTAAAACTAAGTAAGACTTCAATTAATAAATGACTACCCAATACCAATTAGATGAGGTATTAGAAAATGTCTAAGGGTGAGAAACCTTTGTTGCTAACGTCATTCTAAAATTTAGTTAAGGAGTTTTTTTTTTTTTTTTTTTTTTTTTGACAAAGGAGATTTTTTTTTTTTTTTTCAATCTTTAGTTTTGGTTGAACAATGAAAACTGGATACAATATTTAGGGAAAATAGATTAAAATCTTTCTAAAATAAATCTTTGCCAACTCTTAATGTTGTTTTCCCAATTGTAAGTTCAACATCAACAGCTAAGAGCCAGCTTTTCTTCGATAGAAGATTTTAGAGCCACCACATAACATTATTTCAAAGCTAATGTTGATAAAAGACTTTTTATTTCGAAATGAAACATGAATTATACTGATGTGCGTATGTAATCACAAACATACCAAATGCAGTTTTCCTAAACATACCAAATGCTATACACTCATCTATAGCTGTACAAAATTAGCCCATCCTCTCAATCAAACTAAGAAAGGACAATCCAACGACAAAATATTGTTGCCAACCAAGAATGATGTCAATGCACGTAATTCTCCCAAACTTCAACTGCCTACGTATCAACGTAAACAAATAATCTTCAGTTCCTCTCCTTCAAGAACAACCATACCACCCCAAGCAGACCACTTACTGATGAGCTCACTATCGCTATTTGACATGGTCCAAAAAAAGGAATAAACAAAATTCTCTGCCCATAGGATTAGTATTCGACACAAGTGGAAAGTGGCCAAACCATCGCTATTGCACCTCCCTCACAAACTAGCAGTCACCAAAAAGATATGCTACTAATTTTGAGTTCTACTCAGAAAGATAATAACATGAGAGAGAGAAGTAAGCAACTTGCACTAAAGCATGTCATACTATTTTTTTTTAAGAAACAACTATTCCATTAATATAAATAATTACAGACATGAAATGGCTCCCCAACAAAACGCACACACACAACCCACCCAAACCACCCCCAACCTGCTACAAGGCATTACGATACCCTCTTAACCAATCCAACAAGGAATATCTCAATAATAAAGAACACTTACTAATAAAAAACGATGTTAAAGACTAAGATTCTTTCCAAATTGCCTCAGAGGTTGGAATTTGTCGTTAAAAATCCAAGCATTTCTCCTTTTCCACAAACACCAGACCACCGTCAAACTTACCACCATCCAGTGGGCCCTCCATTTCACATTGGCCTACTTCCAAAATGGACAAACACAAAATAGAGATTCCTACTAGAGATCTCTAGGAATATAGAAAAATGCCTCCAATACCTATCCCAAACATTAGTTGAAAAAGAATACCTAAAAAATAAATGGGTCACTGACTCCCCACTCTATTTGCCAAAAGAACAGTAAGATGGGTAAATATAATGACACGAAAACTTTTTTTGAGCCATATCCCCCTATGGTAATTTTCTCCTTAACCACCACTCATGCAAGAAACTTCACTTTGGATGGATCAGGAGCCTCCCAAATCTCCTTTAATATTAGGGAGGGCTAGATTATTGGATCATCAAGCAAATTCGCAAGAAAAGATTTTGACGAAAATTCACCTAAACTCTTTTTGAACCAAATATCCTTTCTTTCTGCATTGCACACTTCCTTAACAATGATTGGAGAGCGTCCTCTTCCTCTTCACAACTCGAACTGCCAACTGAACGCAAATGGAACTTCCATCGAATGGGCGCTGAATCTGATTTGTGATCTATGAAGAAGGAAATAGAACAATTATGGCTTGTTGATTGCCTGTACAAACTAGGAAACCAAACTGAGAAAGCCTCATTTTCCCACCACACATCCTCCCAAAACTGAATTGCATCACCTCTTCTTAGCCTCAATTTGATAAGAGGGTTGTAACAATGGTGAAGAGAGTGGATAAACTTTCCTAAACCCTCATGTCATACTATTCACCTTACCATGGGCAACTACCCAAGCCCAAATTTTATTTCATGTGGAACTTGTGCTTTCAGAAGTATGATATCATTAGGGATATGGGGAGGGGAAGGTATGTACACTAAAAATGAGACACAAGTTTTTGTGGAAAACTCACCTAACTAAGCCCAAGGCCATAAAATTCTGTCAACCCTATCTAAAGGTACAAAGTCTTGAAGCATGCTAAGAAGAGACTAAACATCTAATGGGTCAAGGGGAAAATAGAACCCGTAAAATGGAGGTCCGGCAGCACAAGAAAGGAACCTAAGTGGGAGCAACCGGAAGTGAAAATGGGTTGGTTACAGCTACGTGATCAGCAACATAGTCTAGGAAGCATGGCACAAATGAGTCCTTACCAAGCTGCAGATCTTCCCAAAATTGAAGTGAGACCCCTTTTCCCACCTTGAATTTAACCAACGGAAGCAAAAGATGGTAAATTGAGGAAATAAGTTTTCATAGACTCCTATTAGCAGAGCTATTAGCAACCTTGTATCCTTTCGAGTATCCATTAGTCATGCCTGATACAGATCACCCTATGCAATACTGGATTATTTTTGTTTTGAAATAGAAAGATTGTGTATTTATTAAAAGTTGTGGGATTAAGTGTCCCATTACAAACTGAATAAACGAACACCCCCTAGGCATTTAGACTTAAATACATAACTAGAGTTCTACAAGCCATATAAAACATCTCCCCACTTTTTAACCCATCCCCCAAAATTTAATCATGTACCCAAGCAATCACCCATGTTGCAAAAAGGATGACTAATCTCTGTCATACTTGCTCCACTGTTGACTTTTTCTCTTTGAAAATTCTTTTGTTGCATTCTTCCCATACTATAGGCAATAACTGATTATGTTCACTAGAAAATCTCAACTACATCCCTACCAAAGCATTATTCCTCCATCTTATATTCCTAACACCCAAAACCCCTAATCATACTTCAATTGCACTATATCTCAACTCATAAGATGAGACCCGCCATCCCCTTCAATATTTTCCCTCAAGAAATTCCTCATCAACTTTTCAATCCAAAGGACATACTTCACCTAAACTACATTGGGTCAACAATTGAATATGGTAAACAACAATGTTTTCAAGGTCCCGCCTAGGTCGTTGGACTAAGGAAACCACTACGCCCGAGAGGGTATTCTCTAGAATTTATTTCTTTTTCAAGGGTGTTTATGAATCCATTTTTTTTCTTTTCTAAAAATGAAACCTACTTGACCCTTATTGTTGGAACCATTCAACCCAAAATCCATGACATTGAGTTTTCTTCCAACCATTTTCTAACTCCAAAGACAAGTGACAATTCTTGAAGACATTTGACACTAATTGACAAATTTTTCCTTCTTGTTTTATTCAATTAAAAAGTGCTCCCTTGTTTTTTTCTTTTTAAGAAGAAACATAATTCATTGATTGTCAAAGTGGAGATGAAAAATTTACTTAAAACCAAGTAAAAAGAAAAAAAGATTACATGACTGAAACTACAACATATTACAAAGAGTTTAGGCCAAACATTACAAAGCTTGGTGAATGTTCTGCCAGTTCCTAATCCATTCTCAATAGCTATATCCCTTTCCAAATTTTGTCGAAGAGACCCAAATTGCAAAAAGGATCTATAATCTTTCCAAAACTTGCTCTGGCCTTTTTTCTTCATTCTTAAAGATCTTTTTATTTCTTTCTTTCCACATAGCGTACAAGACAACAAAAAAGGCTTATCTCCAATATTCCTTCCCTTTAATGCTGATGGACCCAAAAATTGACAAGCTGATCTCATTCTGAACTCTGCAACTGAGCATGCTTCTCCCTACATTTGCTCCACACCCATCCAGTAAGAGGGCATCTTCAAATGATATGGATGACATCTTCAACGGCACCCCTACAAAGGCAAAACCAATGGGTTGAGAAAGCATCATAGGGATTCTTTTTCTGCAGCATATCCATTGCGTGAAGTTTTTCATGAAGAATAAGCCATCCCAACAACTTTGCTTTTGCTAGAATTCTAGCACTCCTAATAAACTTGGCTCTATCAATCCATTCACTTCTCTCTTCTCTGTTAGCCTCCAAAATAAATAAGCTTCTGAAAAGAACTCACTGAGAACTCCCCAAATGAAGTGCCCTGCCAGCTTATTCAGTTTGATCTTTGTAGCATTTAGGCTTCTTCAAGAATTTGTAACAAAACCACCAACTCCTGTGAAAACCTATAACAAAGAACGAATGAGTCCAAACTGCATAAGAGTGTTTGATTGTATATATATAGATGATTAGTGAATTCATTATTGTTGTCTTCCTCCATCCCTTCATTCAGTTTGAAGCTGCAAGGAAGTATCAATGAATTCCTTTTCCTAACGGAACAGAGGGTTCCACATAAATACCATATAACTTTTGATTTCATCCAATCAGCACCATTAAGATATCATTTAGCCACTTTTCTAGTGCCATTTCTATGCATTGCTCATCCTCCCTACTCTTCATTTAAATTTGTTCTTAGCTTTAGGCCTCATCCTCCATCCACCTGTCCCTCCCTAGTACCATCCCTTCTAAAGGCTTTTACCTTTGCATCATGCAACCTTGAAAACCTATAGATCCTCGGGAATTGTTCTTGAAGGGTAGCAATACAACACCATTTATCCTCCAAAAATTTTATCACTTCCTGGTTTCCCAATTACCATGCAATATATCCCTTGAATCTTTTGTTGATTGAATAGATAAACTTCCAAGGCCTTCTATAAGTGGGTTTTGGATCCAAACCTATTTCTTTACCATCATCTCTTCCTCCATGGATACTTTTAATAATTCTCCATAACTTGTCCTTCTCTTTGTTCATCATCCGCCACCACTTCCCTGCTTAGGGTGTGTTTCTAGCCTCAGTATTACCTACCCCTAAATCTCCCTTAGCAATGTTCATCTTGACGTGTTCCTATCTAATTAAGTTGCTAATAGATTTATCCTCTTCCTTTTTCCATCATAAATCCCTCATAGTCTTTCAATGTCCTTTGCTATCCTTTTGGGTAATATGAATACTAACAGAAAGTAAGTTGGAATCGATTCTAAAAACTATCTTTAACAACAACAATCTTTCTCATCTTGGTAAATAGGTCCTCCTCCATCCTCCAATTCTCCCTTTCACCTACTGAATCATAGGATACCAAAAGGCTCTTTTATTTGAATTTCTTCCAAAAAGGAAGACCAAGGTACTTCAATGACCATTCCCCCATAGACACTCCCATCTCTTGGGTTGCCATCTCCACCTCTCTGTTCTGCATATTCATCCCTACTAACTGACTTTTCGCCAAGTTTAAATCCAAACCAAAGATCCTGCTGAAAAATCTTGTGAATCTTCATAATGGCCCTCCAATTATTGGTCTTATTATCCATGAATAGAAGCCAATCATCAACAAACTGGAAATTAGAAACAGTTATCTTGTCTTTTCTTACCTTTAAACCCTCAACCACACCCTTTTGGACACCCTTCTTTAGCAAGCCATTCAAAACATCAGCCACCAGGGTATAAAGAGATGGAGATAGGGCATCCCCCTATCTCAATCCCTTGTTTCCTTCCTTCTTTCCGGTAGGTCTTCCATGAATTATAATGAAATAATTAACTGAATCATAAGCTTTAGCAAAGCTCTTTCTTTCTATAGCTTCATTCAGAATATCCCAACCAATCGAATTATAAGCTTTAGCAAAGTCAACTTTCATTATAAGACCCTTCTTCTTTAAGACCCTATAGAGTTCCACATCTCATTACCCACAAGAATTACTTCTGTAATCTGTCACCCTTCCACAAAGGTCATCTTCGTTTCATCAATGGTTTGCTCAAGGACCTCTCTAAGCCTATTGGCTAAAACTTTAGCTGTTGTTTTGTACATACGGGTGGTGAGGCTAATGGGTGTAAAATCGCCCACCTTAATGGAGTTAAGTTTTTCTGGGATTAACAATATGTAGGTTTCATTCATGATCTTATTGATGATGCCATCTTCATAGAATTGCCTGCCAACCTGTTGGATCTCCTTCTTTAATCCTTATCAAATTTCAATTCTCCTAGTAGAATCTCATGGTGAAACCATCAGGCCCAAAGGTTTTATCTCCTTCACTGTCACATACTGTTGATCTTATCTCATCTTCTTCAAAGGGCCTCTCAAGGCACTCCCTACTTCCCTCATCAATCACATTCCAACCCAACCCTTCAACTTTAATCTTCCTTTTATGTTTCTTATGATATAATTGCTTGAAGTAGTCCTCTATGATGTCCATCACTTCCTTAGGATCTTTTACAAACCCTCTCCATCCTCAATCCTAAAAATATAATCCTCCAACCCTTTTATACATAGAATTTTGTAGAAAAATTTTGTGGAAAAATTTTGTGTTGGTGACCCCTTCCTTAGCCCACTTAATTTTGACCACCTGTCTACCAATCCTTTCTTCCTTTTTGTCCATTTCACAAATCTCCCCATTGATCTCTTTTCTTTTCCTGTCTCGCTCCTCTTCCCACTCCCCCTTAGCCAATCTTCCGTTAAGTTCCTCCAACTATCCTTCAAGGTCTAACCTTTTCTTCTCCTCCCTCCGCTTATTATTTCTATTCCATTACTTTAACCTCAACTTTATGCTCTCCAATTTCCTCGTAAAGCCATCATAAGGCCACCCTTGAAGCTCAGTCTCTTTTCACCAATGATTTATCTTCTCCTTAAACTCTAGATTTTTCAATCATGGATTAACAAAACGAAAGCGACTAGGGCCCCAAGACATATCCGCCATCTCTATTATGACTGCCAATGATTAGACTTATATCCGTGAACAGTTGTTCACTGCTTTCTCTCTATTCTAAACTCCCTTTCTCAACTTCATCCTCTTATGGCTTCTGAAGTTGACTAACAGGAGAAAAAGGCAAGGAGGAGAGGAGGAGAGGTAGGGTTGAATTGGGGAACGAACGAATATCACAGAGCATACCTTTTTTGGAGGTTGTAGTTCATTACCCTCTCGTGATTCTTCCTCGACTTCATCCATGTCTTCCTCTCCCTCATTGCCCTCTTCTTCATTGTCACCTTCAATGCTTGCTTCAACGTAAAACAAAATGTCAAATATAATTATGAATAGTTTTATCAATATATACAACTAATAATTTCAAGTGTACTAATTTATTTATTTGTGAATAAATGAACTTATATCAAGATATATATTTTTATTTCTGACTTATTCATTAAAATTAAATAATAATAATAATAATAATAATAATAATAATAATAATAATAATAATAATAATAGTAATGACAAATGGGAGGAAGAATTCTATCATTGTAAGGTATTCAGTCGTGAGAGGATTACTTTGGACCATGTTTAGCCCAAACGGGTGACAATGGTTTTTTCATGTACTTCAATTTCCTCCTCTAGCATGGGACGAACTGCGCAGAACAAAACAGAAGAAGATCGACGAATCAGACGAAGACGACGAAGATGAAGATTGAGACGAAGACTATGACAAAGACTAAAGTGCTAGAGATTGCGATGCGAGATTGCGACTAGGAGATTGCGTCGAAGATGAACCAGACATAGATAGACACCAGGAGTTTCGATCTAGGTTTCAGAGGGTCTTGATCTTGAGAAGAACTATTCCGAGCTGCGAGTTTCGTCCTGGCAATGCGATATTGCTAGACTGCGAGGTTCATCATCACTATCTTAACAAACTATGAGGTTCAATCTGGATATGACGACACAATACTGTGTGACTATGTGTTTTAATCTTTCAGAGATTGCGTGGATATTTGACAAGGGTATCAGTGAGTAGTCTCCTAGATGTCGAACGAACCAAAGAGACTATTATGGTAACAACAAATCAGAGAGACTGCTACAGTGACAACGAACCAGAGAGTCTCTCTGTCGTGCGTCATTACTTCTGTGCAAGTTTCACCATTTCTCTTTGTAGTTTTGCTCCTCGAGTTGAATGTTTCAAGCTCGTGAAGAAGGCAAGCGATAGCGACCATGAAGAAACAAGTGAAGGTCTGGAAACCCAAAAGTTGGAACAAGTTAATTATTGAAGAAATCTCTCATAATAGAAACTATCGCATTGACATTGACCAAGAAACAGAGAGATGGTTACGTGATTACGTCAATCACCATGGAGGCAAGCATAGCAAGGAGAGATGGGAGTTTTAAAAAAAGACGAAGAAGTAGGGAGTTTTTATTAGTGATTGAGACTTTTACAAACAGATGGGGAAATTACTTGAGGATGAAGAACATAGAGCAAGCAAAACAAAGGTTGATCTTTGTACCAGAGGAAGGAAGGAAAATGAATTGGCAAGGACTGGTGAGGGACTACGAGATGGATGCTTTCAGGCGTCCCGAAAAACAAAGTGACGGAATTTTATAGATGGTGGGAAATGGAGTGGGGATTTTCAGAACAAAGATATTAGGAAAGTAGAATGAGAAGCTAGGAAAATCAATAAGGTGAAAAGGCAACAGGGACCAAACCTCAGAGATAATTTTCAAAAACCATTTGTGGCGAAGAAAGAAGCAAAGGAAGTTGAGAATACCAACAAGGTGAAGGGGCAATAAGGACGTAGGTATAGAGATAATTATTAGAAATCATATGCTCAAAGAAAACTTAAAAGAGTAAGTCTGTAGTGAAGAAATAATGGATGACCTTTTGGCATTTTATAATAGAGTACGATGGTGTGATATTAAAACAGAAGTGTCAAGGCAATTCAAATTTAATTATCGATTAACTCTGATATGTGGTGACATAGCATTATGTAAATGTCCTACCGAAGATGTTTGGAATTCGTTGCAGAAAGGGAAAATGCAATCGTCATTGCACTATGAGATTTGAGAGTGGATGCCTGAAATTCAATAGAATAACCGAGTTTTTTGTTGCTAGGACGAGTGGGTGGGTATTGAAGGGATACCCATAGACGAATGGTCTGAGCGAACACTATAGGTGATTACTCAACAATGCAGAGGACTAATTCAGAGGGAAAGCACTTTCGGCGGTGGCCTATTGTACAAGACAACATACATGAAGGTAGCTGGATGGACAAGTGGATTCTTACGAGAAAAAATGGAAATATTGAAGGGGGACGATTCATTCTCAATTAGGCTCTTTCAAGTAAATACAGTAGAACAGGAAGAAAAGTGTGTAGTAGAGAACCAGTACGAAGGGAGCAAGGAAGAAGATAAAGAAGACGGAAAAGACGAGATAGTCAGGGGTTTTTCGGTCACCGGAAATTAGGAGGGAGGATCATCGGAAGGGGAAGTCGCCGGCGGCGTCACACATCAGCCCGCATCAAGGGACGAACCTAGACGTGTCAGACTATAGCAAGGTGGCTATGAAGGCTCGAGAGTGGATGAACGGAAGAGGGGCTTGGGCAGACAGCGTGATAGATGACGCATGGTAGGTGAGACGTGATGGCATAGAGGGAGGAATACCGGATAATCCAGTGTTTGAGAATCAAGAAGTAGCAAACAATATTTCAGCTACAGAACAACAACAGTCATATCTAGTGGGTAACGGTATTGAGGGAAAGGAGCAGAATACGAAGGGCAAATTACATGTGTACTATAGAAGGAAAAACCAGGGAATCCAATTTCAATGCATTCACAGGGCAGATTCTGTGAGGAAGACAATGAATAGTGAATAGCTACGGATAGGGCGCAAGTTAGGGTCTGTTTTAAAAGGGAGTAGGGAAGATGATGATGATGATGGTACATCAAAAGAGGATCAGATGTTAGAAATTCAAGAGGCTGAGTCTTCAAGTTATTGCAGTAACACCTCGAATGATCAAGACCACTCAGAAGGTGAAGGGGAGGAGGTGAACAATGCCGCAGATTTGATTGAAGGTAATTTGTAGTAGCCTTGTCTCTACAATGAAATTGCAGAGGGTGGAGGAGAAAATGAAAACGATTTGCGGTCAAGGTCTATATCAATCTCTATGGTCCCTAATTTAGAGGCAGGAAGGCCGAGTCAGCATAGCTCAAGCTCGGGGGAAAGTAAGAAGCTAGCTGAACCATTAGGAAAAGTTGAAGTGGAGGAAATTTTGAAGAAAATCAACTTGCTTCAGATTCAGTTAGAGCGAATTAAGGAGAAGGAAGGAGTAGAGGATGGATCTTAGCAGAGGTTGCCTTGGTAGGAGTGGGTGGAGAGTTTAGTTCATTAGCAATGAAGATTGTGTCTTGGAATATTCGGGGTTGTGGTTCTAGAGATAAAAGAAGGATGATCAAAAGGATTATTGAACGAAGTAGTCTGGATGTAGTGATTTTTAAAGTAAAAAGGAGAGAGGTCATTTGAGAGTTGTGGCAGTCTAGATTTAAAAATCGGGTTTATGTGCCCGCAGTTCGAATAGCAAGGGGGTTGCTTGTGATTTGGGAGACGAGAAGATATGTGGCAACAGAGCAATTAATAGGGCAGTTTACAGTTTTAGTTAAAATCCAACACGTAGAAGGGACAGAATGGTGGTTGATAGGGGTGTATGGGCCAAGTAGCAGAAAAGGGAGGGATTGTTTTTGGGATGAACTAGGTGCTTTGTGTGTATTATGTGGAAAGAGATGGCATGTTGCAGGGGATTTTAATGTGGTCTGGTTTCATTCGAAAAAAAGTAGTGGGCGATATACTCTTAGTATGAAGGAATTTGATTGTCTAATAAGAGAGTTTGGTCGTCATAATCCTCCTCTCTTCAATAGGACATTCACTTGGTTGGATAGATTCTTGTTTAGTGGATGGGCAGAGCTTTTTCCTTTTTGCCAGCAGGAGGTGGGAGGCCATTTTGTGTCAGACCACCGGCCTATTTCCCTTTGTACCTCTATTCCTCAGTGGGGTCTAAGTCCAAAGAGATTTGATGGAAAGCTAGTTTTTCATGTAGAATTTATAGAAAAGGTAAAAGTTTGGTGGTCTTCCCTTGATGGTAAATTGGAGGGCTAAACGTTTATGCAGAAATTAAAAGCGGTTAGGAATGCATGTTATGAGTGGGGGATTGCCACAATGGGAGAGGCAGAAAACAGGAGGCGTGCCTTGGAAAGAAGTATTTGCTATCTTGACCAATTAGAAGGGAGTAACTAGTGGGATGAAAAAAAAAAGGAAAGATAGAAAAAAAA
>JAJIYU010009348.1:0-17071 GCA_030144865.1 Tinospora cordifolia | reverse complement strand
ATTACATGCAATTATGACTAATTTATGCAATTTTAACTTCTATTCTACTTTATTGCTCCTAAAATGCAACCTTTAACCTATTCTAATGTTAGTTTGCTACGCAACTAACAATAACATTATGATTTATTATTTATTTTCTTACATGCATTTATAGAATTGCACTACAGTATTCTTTTATTCACTCATTTAATCTATCATAATATTTGCATAAATTATTCACTTGATTTGATATTACTTGTGTGTTAGTTTGGTATAATTGACATTGCTTGTAAACTAAAGTAAGACTAAATGATTATTAAGAATCCATGTACCAGTGCAATTGACGAGCCCGAGGCTTGACGAGCTCGAGGCTTGACGAGCCCAAGGCTTGACGAGCCCAAGGCAGATCGAGGTGGCATCTCTTATATGTCATCGTTTGAGATCGATGAGCCAGAAGGCGGATCGTAGGTATTCTCAACCTTTAGCTGCCTATGATAGCTAGAAGTCTTTGAGAGTTAGTATGAAGCTGTAAGATGTACACTCTCTTAGACTGTGATATTGGGAACTGATCGATATTGATTTTAGATGGTAATTGGAACTTTGTTTGATTAAATTAGATTATGGGGAATAACGAGAGTCATCTCAACACTCTTCCAGTCTTAGATTACAACCAAAACCAAATAAATGTTTGAAACGCCTAATGTGTGAAAATGTTTGAATGTTTTGAATTTTGTCCTGTATAATGCGTATGATGTGTAGGAATGATCCATTGGACTTTCGAGCTCACCCCAATCTTTATTTTATAGGTACTCATAGAAGCGAAGCATAGGTGATTAACACCAGTCTGTGTGAATAGGGTAGAAGTCTATACATTTTGGATTCGAGTTTTCCTTTTTGTTGAAATCTGAACAGATTGAGTACGCACTTAAATTGTTTTGCTTTACAGATTACTTGTAAATACATTTTTTGATTGTATGACTTGAACTATTTTAATATGATGTATTTAGCTTAGGTAAATTTTGGGAAAAATTATTCTACTGTGAGATTTTAAATTTCTGATTTGAACTCTGTTTAGTTTACTTTGATAATCCGATGAATAATATAGAAAATGATTTGACTATTCACTAAATGAAAATATGTTTTGAAATTATCTTAAAGGAATTTGATAGAAGGTTATTAAGTGGCATTTCAATTCTCAATGGGTGACAACCCATAACACGTAATGGGAGGTCCGATTGAGGATCGGAGTGTTACAAATATGGTATCAGAGCCCAGTACTATGATATACTCGGCTAGACTTGAATTTTTCTCAGATTTGATTTTCACTGAACAATGTATTTCTCGATTGATTTTATTTCTTCAACAAAGGATTTAAAGAAATGGATAAGTGTCAACTAGGAGGCTAGTAGTTTAGAAAAAGACTAGGGTGATGCCAACGTATTTGAGTTCATAGTCGTAGGTGTGACTCGAGTACTGGTAGGTGTCCCTGAGAGTGTGATGTCCGTACGAAGTAGATATCCCAGAAGGTGTGATGTTTTTCTTTGAAGAATGTCCTTAATGGTTTGACTTCTGCTCTGGAAAGATGTCCTTGAGGGTTGATGCCTACGCAAAAAAGGTCTAGAACTTGAAATGGTGGTATCACATAGGAGTTGTATGAAGTCAAACTTGGCAATCCTACTGAAGAACATATTGGACAAGTAATGAGACCATAGGTCTAGGTAGAAACTGAGTGTTGTCTAGAAAGTATAGTGGATCATTAACAAAATAAAAGCTTTTAGGACATAGGCTAGAAGTGGCTACTCAGGTCCACAAAATCTTTTTTGTCTAAGAATATAGTAAATAACCTTCAGTTAGTTACAAATCCGTTGGAGGTGTCTTTAGAAGTGGCTACTCCATTGGAAATTACAATGAGTTCTAGAAGATTTTGTAGATGTGAACTCAAATTTGGGGATTGAATGATTACGGCGAACCTCTGTATATTACCCTTTGATGGATATGATGTGATACTGGGAATGGATTGGTTAACCTAGTATCAGACATAGATAGATTGCCAAAGACGAAGGGTGATTATCAGGTTGCCATTTGGGGAGCTAGTAAAAATTGATGGGGATACGAAGAAACTGCCTAGAAGTCCGATGTTAGCTCTATTGTATGCCATCAAACAAAAAGGTGACTTTAGACAGTTACTAAAAGAGGATGCTGAGAAATCTAAGGACGTCTAGCAGATTCCGGTAGTACGCGAATGTAGGAATGTATTTCTTGATGAATTACCTAGCCTTCCACCACACAGGCAAATAGAATTTAAGATTAAACTGCATCCAAGAACGAATTCCATTCCTATGCCACCATATAGAGTGGCACCAGCTAAACTGATAGAACTGAAGACTCAGTTAGATGAGCTATTGGCAAAAGGTTTCATTAGGATGAACAAGTTGCCATGGGGAGCTTCAATCTTATTTGTTAAAAAGAAGGACAGATCCATGAGATTATCCATATACCAAAAATTGAATCAGGTGACTATCAAGAATAAGTACCCATTGCCCATAATAGATGACCTCTTTGATCAGTTGAGAGGAGCTACTCAGTTTTCTAAGATAGACTTGAGGTCAGGGTACCATCATCTTAGAATACATCAGCCTAACATACCAAAGATGGCTTATGACTCGATACAGACATTTTGAGTATACAGTTATGCCATTTGGGTTAACAAATGCATCAGCTGCCTTCATGGATTTGATGAACAGAGTCTTAAGTCAATATCTAGATCAATTTGTGGTAGTCTTTGTCGATGATATTTTGATATACTCTCAATCAGAGGCTGAGCATGAGCAACACTTGCATATAGTCTTAGAGACTCTTAGAAAGAACCGGTTGTAAGCCAAATTCAGCAAATGTGAATTCTGGATGAAGAAGGTCAAATTTCTTGGCCATATGGTCTCAACCGAAGGTATATCGATGGATCTAGAGAAGGTGGAGTTGGTAGCAAACTGGAAACAACCAACCACAGTGACAGAGTTCAAAAGCTTATTAGGGTTGGCTGCTTACTACTGTTGGTTTATAAAGGATTTTTCTAAGTTGGCAAGTCCCTTGACGAGGTTAATTAGGAAGGGAGAGAAGTTTGTTTGGGATGATTAGTGTGAACAGTCATTCTAGGAATTGAAGAAACAATTGACCATAGCACCAGTTTTGATCACATATGACACCCCAACCCCCGACTTAGAAACGTCCACTGCCACGCCTCGCGTCAGCTCCCAGCGCCAAAACTCGTGTTCCCCTTCGGCTACTGTGTCGTGCGTGCAAGATATCTATAGTCAATCCTCAACTGCTGGAGATCGAGATCGTCACTAACCTTTCCTCAATCCTTAATGTCCTAGTACATTCTATCCACTAATCTCAGTGGAGAAAAATAAGAAAACATTCTCATACATCGGTTCAACTAACAGTAAATTATATCAAAACACGTCACCAGATTTTCATAGAGATTATTCATAATAAATCAAGATACTGCAGGGGAATCAACTATCAAAAATATATAGCCAATGCTGTATGGTTCAGATATATCAGAAAAATATACATTTCTTTTGCAGCATAAACATTCCTTCAAAAGCTTGTAGAAAATCTACAGTTTGAAATGAATACAGTGTTTCAAAATTTATATCACAAAATCTATACAGCAAAATAGGCCACATGCCTTAGTTTTCTTCATAAATACAAAAATGGTAAAATAGTTTAAAATCAAAAGAAACTCAAAGTCCTTTGGTAACCTCCCAATGAGGCTACCCCACAATATCCATACGTCGGTCAGTCAGTGTACTCTACCTCTCCAAGTACCTGTAAAAGAGATTGAGATGAGCTCGAGAGCCCAGTGGATCATCCCTACACATTACTAGCATTATATAAACCAAAATCCAAAACATGTACACACTTTCATTACATTAATCGTTCCAAACATTCAATTATTTTGTTGTACTCTAAGACCGAAAGAGCTCTGCTCCCGGTGTCCCTTTGTAACACAAAATTGATCCAAGTCAATATCGCCTCGAGCTACGATACCGTTCTTGACCTGTCACAACATCTAAGAATAGGTGCAATGGCGTACAAACATTGCTCACCCATCCGAGGAATCCTCAACCTTCGCAAGAGGCTTCATTAAGGACACCAATGATGGGATCCGGAAGGAGTTGTGCGGCAAATATGGACACATCTATGAGTCGTCAACAGATGCCACCGTCGCCCTAGTACGTGAATTTGTTAAATCTTAATTTAATCTTCTTTAGTTTCAATAAATTTCATTCTGTACCAGATCATCTTGCTATGTATCTATCTCATGTAGCAAGTAATAAAAAAAACCATACATTATGCTTCATATTCAAGCAATTACTAAAAGTATATAACCAGACATTATGCTTCATATTCAAGTAAATACTGAAAGCATATAACCACACATTATGTTCAATCTTCAATCAAATCATTCAAGAACTACACCCATCCTAGCATGCATCTAACATCCTAAGCTACATAAACATCATGCTTTAAACTTTAAGTCTACTTAATACTACCGAGCAAGAGAATCCCGCCCACCTGATAATGCAGAATGACCCTTGTGCCTATTCACGAGGATCACGCTCAAAGTCCACAATCTGAAATGAGTAAACCTCATTATTCACTCCAAATCACAAAAAAAATCCCTCTTCTACAATAGTACAAATATCAAGGTTTCCATTTTTTCACACAAAAATGCGAAATTATAGTAAACCCATTCTAAATTAAGAATAGAATGCATTTAAAACTAACTACAATTTCAAAAGAGGAATAGAGTGAGTTTTATTATCTATCCAAAGAATTGCATCCTAAATCAAGATTTTCCAAAATTTGGATTTCCCATTTCACCACATCAACATACAAAACTACATTCATTTTCTTCAAAATTTAGAATATAACAACTTTAATTCTGACTATTACATTAAATGTTGAGCGGATCGAGTTTTATCCTTTCCCAAAGGATTTTTGCCCCCAAATCACCCAGATCCAATTAAATTCTGTTAGATTCATCAAAAACAGCAAATGAATAGTCAAAACTTCTAGAATTTAGTCTAGAATCATTAATTCATCGATTTAAAAGAAAGATCTAAGCTCAATTCGCTCTGGATTAGTCTGTGTGTCAAAACCCCAAATCGCTGATCAACTTTGTAATTTTGATATTGTTAGCTTATGAGGATTAATTTGAATGAGTTTAAGACTTCAAAATCTTCCCTTAGACGCTTAAAATTGCTCTAGATCTGATCTGGATCATTTTGATTGTCTCTGAGTGAAAATCGGATCTTCGATTACCAAAATTGGATGCCCCAAAACATGATCTGCGATTTTTCTTTTCTAGTTCGTTGTCTCTATTTTTGAGATTAAAAATGGGATGAATAGTAACCATATGAACAATACCCGTAGATGAATAGTACCCATGGTTACTGTTTATAGAGAAAATTTTTGCCCAGTTCCCCAGTTTTTTTTTTCAAAATTGATTCAAAAAGCCCCCATAAGTATTCTTTTTGTTTTTCGATTTTTTTCTACTTGAATCGATGTGATTTATTTTATTTCTTTAATAAATATTTAAATCTTCTTTTCGGACATTTTTATATTTATTTGGTATTTTTAAAAAATTATTTTCGATGTGTACGTGTTGAAACATTTAGGGTTATTTTTATTTTTCTTTCTTTAGATTATTATTATTATTATTATTATTATTATTATTCACCAATCATAATAAACATTGAAATATTTATTTTCACATATCTATCTAGTTATGAAACATGATTTTTATCATTTTATTTTTCTTAATTAATTTATTTCGTAATTCTATTGTTAACCTGTTCACATTAAAAATTTACGTGTTATTACAATCTACTGTCCTTAAAAAAAATTTCGTCCTCAAAATTTAAATGAAGCTATCTAAGTAATATGCTCAAATAGGTGCTCTTGGTGAGAAAATATGGATATTTTTGTCTTGGTCAGGATGCTTCCATAGGTCGTTTACTAGGGAATGTCCTTGGTCCTGACACTCTGCACCTTACAATCAAGAATTCTGATAGCTACATTCTGAAGTACAATATCCTTCCAAGAATGCCAGGTGATGGATCTGGCTTATACTTTTGCCGCACCAATTCATGGTAATGGACACCACGCTTCCACTGCGCCACTCTGATATTGTGTGCAACATAAGAACTTATCAGAAGGTCACCTATTCTAATATCACTCTTACTCAAGTATTCTTAACTGCGGAGTTCTCATGGGATCTGGTGCATTAGTGCTGGTATGATCATTGTGTTCGCTTGTTCTGACTTCTCAGTAGACCGCCACATGATCCTTTGCAATGATATCCCACTTCCGTTCTAATTCTAGAAGTGACTGCCAAAGTCTTAATAGTTTTCTATGTTCGGTCTTCACTTGTTGGAAAATCATACATTTAGACACATTTGTGACCTAATGTAGGTTTATGTGTACAATATTTCTTTGAATTCCCATCAATTATTACTTGTATAACTACTCCAATAACACCACAATGGTCTAGTTACCAATTTCAATCTATTCACTATAGTCTCCAAACAACTGACTTTGTGGCACAGGAATTCAAATAACGCCTACACAATAACGCCAAACAACTAAAACGTACCTTCCACCGCTGGGGTGGGATCTGTCTGGCTGTCGGCTTCGTACAAGCGAGCCTGACTCTGCTGCGGTGGCTGTAATCTCTACTATGTGAGAGCTGTCTGGGCTCGGGTTTGTGGTCGTTGTTGAGATGCAGCAGTCACTGCTCTAGTAAGACAATATCGAGCAATGCATTCTTCCTGATGGCATAGAAAACATAACCCCTTCTTCCTCACTTCCTCTCTCTGTGCATCCTGACCACTCGATCTCTCATTTGAAGGTCCCACAGACTAGTTTAGTCGAGTCTTCTTCCTACCCCTCAGTGTCTGCTCCAACTCCAGATCCCTCTCGACCATCTACGCCCTCTCTACTGCGTCTAATAAGGTCGTCAGCTTAAACGGTGCCACAATCTTTCGGATCTCAATCCTTAGTCCCTCAACAACACGGTCCACCCTATATTGCTCATCTATGAACAAAGTAGGAGCAAATCTACATAGCTCTGTAAACCTCTGTTCATACTCTGTAATAGTCATACTTCTCTGTGCCAATCTGACAAACTCTGACTGTTACTGCTTCTGTCTCGTCGTGGAGAAGAACTTATTATAAAATCGAATCTTAAAGTCCTCCCATGACATGGTTGACTGATCCATGGTGGGATCGGCTACAATCATTTCCCACCAATAGTAAGCTGGTCCTACCAACTGATGCACAACAAATGCTACTCTCCTGGGCCCAACTGCTCCCATAGCATCCAAGTGTTTATTCATCTTAGAAAACTACTTGTCTGCTAGCATGTAATAACCAGTCCCCTCAAATGTACTGGGATGCAACTTCTGGAACTCTACTAGAAAATCCTTTTGCTCCCTGTCAAAATCGGTTGACTGACTTTATGGTACTGCCTCTATGGATGTAGACCCCTAATGTGCCTGAGGTTGAGCCTGTACCAGTGGCTTTGTTCGTAACTGTGGCTGCACCTGTGGCTGTACTAGTACTGACGGCTGTGTAGATGCTGATGGTTGCAAGGTCTTAACAGCCTGCTCCACTGGCCTCTACATCATCTCCATAATAGCCTCTTACGTCAAAGCAATCATAGCTGGTGCAGCTGCCACAGACGTACCCTCATCACTAGGCCTCGACTCTATATTAGCCTCACCTCGGCCTCTACCTCCCTTGGGTCTACTTCTACCACGTCCTCTCGGCATTGTCTACAAGTCAAAAATCATTTTCAGTATCTAATATCTTAATCATAAGGAAGCAGAAATTTTAATAATTGAACATAATATAAACTTTATTTCCACTTCTATCTTAATTTTAAACCCTTTTCTTCAAATCTTTGGATATTGTGACTTGTGATAGTATCAAGTACTTTAAACCCACCTATAACCATCTCATCATCGTGTTACTATGACTCTAAATTCAAATCTCTTAGTTCTCGATTTGTCTCAATGACTTAAGGGTTTATGCTTCTAAGTCAACAATATTTTGTTTGTTTCTAGGTACAAGAATTCAGATAAAATACTCAAAATAATCATACTACATATGTGTTACAATCAATCACCCAACAAACAAGCAAATAATGCAAGCTAGCATAATGGAACTAAAATTCCATTACGACTAATATAATTTCACCAAACCCTGATCTCTAAGGATGATGCAAGACCCACCATACATAACCGTCTCATACCAGTAGAATAGAGTGTGTGCAAGTTCTTCCAAAGAGTTCGTTCATTGCCCATTACAATTTCGCAAGTCTCTTGTTCCCTAAGGCTGATGCAAGACCCATCGTACGCGACCATTCCATACCTATTAGAATCAGTGCGTACAAGTTTTATTGAAGGAAGCAACCACTCACCATACCTGGTTGTCAGTCTCCAAGTTCAGGTTTCCTCTATACCTCATCATCTCTAATCATACCACATTAAGATTTCTCACCATAGTATTACAAAGAGATCTGCGTTACAGGATCCTCCTGAGCCGTGTCATGACCAATCAAGTGTGCATTTTCATGTTATAAGTTTCTAACTTATATCCTAAAAGTTTTTATTCAAATCCAATGTGCCTCCCAGGCAACACCTGGTCTAACTAGACCTAGTGTTTCAATACTAAATCCATTTCTTTTTTCTATGTGATACCATCGGTCCCAAGTCTTGGATGATTCCAATATAACACATCACTAGTAGGGAGCGAAGCTTCCACCTACTAGGTTATTACTCGTACTTTTGTCCACTTGCGAAAAGTAACCCAAGCACGTTGGTATCACCTAAGTCTTTTCTAGACTTCTAGCCACCTACTTATCTTGTTGCTAGTAGATGACCTCTACTCATTCCACTTTGACCTTTTCTCATTTCACTTTTCAAAAGTTCAAATCTAGTAAAAATTCATTTCTAGTGAAAATCCAAATCCAGTGACCTTTTCCAGTGAAAAACCAAGTCCAGAATATTCCATTAGAGTGTATTCTTTTCCTAGTGAGCTATTGAATGAGTTCTAATACCACTCTATGATACCCAGACCTCCAGCTCAGAAATGTCCACCGCGACGCCTCACGTCAGGGCTCAGCGCCAAGACTCATGCTCCCCTTCGGCTACTATGCCGTGAATGCGGGATATCTGTAGTCAATCTTTGGCCGTCGGAGACCGAGATCGTCACTAACTTTTCCTCAATCCTTAATGTCCTATTACATCTTATCCGCTAATCTTAGTGGAGAAAAATAAGAATACATTTTCATACATCTGTTCAACTAACAATAAATTATATCAAAACACGTCACCGGATTTTCATAGAGATTATTCATAATAAATCAAGATACTACAGTGGAATCAACTATAAAAAATACACATCCAATGCTATACAGTTCAGATATATCAGAAAAATATACATTTCTTTTGCAGCGTAAACATTCCTTCAAAAGCTTACAAAAAATCTACAATTTGAAACTAATACAATGTTTCAAAATTTATATCACAAAATCTATACAGCAAAATAGGCCACATGCCTCAATTTTCTTCATAAATAGCAAAATGGTAAGATAGTTTAAAACCAAAAGAAACTTAAAGTCCTTTGGTAACCTCCAAATGAGACCACACCACAATATCTTTACGCTAGTCAGTCAGTGTACTCTACCTTTGTCAGTACCTCTAAAAGAGAGTGGAGTGAGCTCGAGAGCCCAGTGGATCACCCCTATACATCACTGGCATGATATAAACCAAAATCCAAAACATGTACAAACACTTTCATTACATTAATCGTTTCAAACATTCAATTGTTTTGTTGTACTCTAAGACTAAAAGAGTTATGCTCCTGGTGTCCCTCTGTGACACGGAATCGATCCTAGCCAGTATCGCCTCGAGGTACGATACTGTTCTCAACTTGTCACAATATCCAAGAACAGGGGCAATGGCGTACGAACACTGCTCACCCATCTGAGGCACCCTTAGCCTTCGTAGGAGGCTTCATTAAGGACACCAATGATGGGATCCAGAAGGAGTTGTGCGGCAAATATGGCCATGTCCACGAGTCGTCAACAGATGCCACCATCGCCCCAATACGTGGATTTATCAAATCTTAATTTAATCTTCTTTAGTTTCAATAGATTTCATTCCATACTAGATCATCATGCTATATATCTATCTCATGTAGTAAGTAATAAAAAAACCAGACATTATGCTTCATATTCAAGCAATTACTGAAAGTATATAACCAGACATTATGCTTCATATTCAAGCATATACTGAAAGCATATAACAACAAATTATGCTCATTCGTCATTCAAATCATTCAAGAATTACACCCATCCTAGCATGCATCTAATATCCTAAGCTACACAAACATCATGCTTTGAACTTTAAGTCTACATAATACTACTAGTTAACAAGAGAATCCTACCCACCTAATAATGCAGAATGACCCTTGTGCCTATTCGTGAGGATCACGCTCAAAGTCCACAATCTGAAATGATAAACCTCATCATTCACTCCAAATCACCAAAAAGCCCCTCTTCTACAATAGTACAAAAATCCAAGTTCCCATTTTTTTCACACAAAAATGTGAAATTATAGTCAATGCATTCTAAGTTAAGAATAGAACTGTAACACCCCGTAACTTCGTGATTGTGCCATGTCGTGAGTGAGCATAAAACAAATAAAATAATAAATGGGAAAAAATTTTTGATATTAGTTGAATAAGCTGAAATATATATATATATATAAACAAATTATAATATAATAATATTCATACATATGATAGAAGTATTGAAATAAAGAAGAAAATTTCATTACTAATCTGTATGAGTAATTTAATAATATAAGATGTAAATAGTTTGAGTTACCAAAGGAAAAAAAATATCTAGAAGTTGAGAAATTGGTATTTAGACTGAATAAAATAAGAATAATGATGTTTTTAAGATATATAGACTTATAATAAGATTGACATAAATTTAAGAGATTGATACATATATACATCTATAACCTTCTAAACTTATATGAGGGTTAAATTAAGAATATATATAAACATAAACTTATAATAAGGTTTAATTAAATTAACAAAATTAGAAAAGGGGGGAAGGAAAGGAGGCGTGGTGAAGAAGCTGGGAGGCTGAATGCACCAGATTCATATGGTTGAGTGGGGCGGTGTTGCAAGAATGGAGTCTCGAAGTGTCTGGATGGGAGAAGATTCAAGAAGAAGTTTGCTACTGCCATGGCGATGAAGAACTGAGAAGGAGATGATGAAGTGAAGAAGAAATCATGCAGGGGAGTGGAAGCAGAGCACGGTTGCTCTGTTGATGCTGTTGCTGCCGTGAAATGGTGGGAAGCAAGAAGACGAAGAGAAATGAAGAAGGCGATGGCATGAAGAATGAAGGCAGAGCAACGCTGCTCTATTGCAGTTTGCTGCTGCTACGTTGAAGGAGAGAACGAAACAGGCGCATGATGGCAAGACGAAGAAAGGAAGAGGTTGCTTGTTGCAGACGGTGAAGAAGAACTTAGAAAAGAAGCTCGTACCCTGTGCGGTGGTGGCTGCTGCAATTGTCGAAAGAAGAAAATCTGGTTTTGTGATTGGGGTTGGCGGTGAGCTTGCTGAAGAAGAGACGAAAGAAGGGCAAACAGAGCTATAACGCTCTGTTGTTGCTACTGCATGGAGTTGTTGTCGCACGACCGTGATAGGAAACGAGAACAAAGGAGTAGCAGCTTGCTGCGTAGTCGGTGTGAAGAAGAGAAAGAAAACGACGGAAGGGGAAGAATGAGAAGCAACCAAAATTAGCTGGTTGCTTGCAGCCGGACGAACTGAATTGAAGAAGCAATAGCAGCTTCTCTATGGTGTGATCAACGTGAAGAAGAATATAGAACAAAAGCTGGTGCGTTGAGTCCATGAAGAACAGAGCACGACGGTAGTCAAGTGATTGAAGGTAATTGTTGGAATTTCTGGGTTGGGTTCGGCTGCCGCAATAAAGAAAAGAGGAATGGCAGTTAGAAATGAGCTCAGTGAGGGCTCAGTGAGGGCGTAGAACAGCCTGGCCTCTCGTGAGCAGAGCACGATTACGTTGCAGAAGTTAGAAAATGGGTACGTTGCTAAGAGATGGGAGAGGCAACAGATTGGTTTCATTTGCTAGTTTTGGGTTGCCTGGCCGTGCATCACAAAACAGAGGAAGGTGAAGAATAGCAAGAATGAAGAGGAACGGAGCAGCTATGGGATGATCAGAATGAACAAAAGCAGCACCATGTGGTGCGTGCTGGTTGAGTGAGAGAGACAAAGAGTAGTAGTGCTCTGTTGTGTGAGGAAGAGAATAACGAACAGAGCCAGATGCGGGTTGTTTCGGTGTGTGCATGAACAGAAGAAGGAAAGGAAAAAACAGAGGAGGAATGGGTTTCTGCTGGACGAAGAATAGGGGTGCTACGGTTGGCTATGAGTGAGCGTCTCATATTTGATTGTGTTTTGACTGTGCATTTCAGATTTTGGGTGAGCTGGGAACTAAGACGCTGGGAAGCTGCATGGTGTTTGTTGTTGGACGAACAGCTACTGCAGCTGATCCATGGGGTGCAAATGGTCCATGAAGAAAGGAATGAAACGAAGAAGGGGTTTTTGGTGTGTTGATTTGGGTGATGGAGTTGGTGCTAGCCGAACGAAGGAATGAACAACGATGGGTTGGTTAAATTTGATTTTGATTTCCATGGTGGCTAGCCGTGACGTTGCTGAATTTCTAGAAGAATGTGAGGAATGATGGAGTAACGATGTTTGATTTTTGGCTGCGCGAAGAGCAATATACAACAAAGAAATTTTATCACTGGTGTTGCTCGCGCGAAGAAGAAAAGAGGTAAAATATATGTATTTCTAGATTTTTAAAATTTAGATGGTATGAAATTCATTTTTAAATTATTTAGATACGAAAACAAAATAAAAATTTGAAAATTTAACACTTTATTAAATATTTTGGTAGAAACATAAGTTTCGATTATAATTAACAAAGCTTAGGAAATTTAAAGTTTTGAATAGGAAACCTAATTTCTTTTAGAAATTAGATGCAATTGAGAAATATCAAAAATCTCTTATTTAAAAAATAATTTATTAAATCAATTACAAAAAATTGGTTTAAAATATCTGTTTAACAATTTAAATTAAGTAGAATTTAATATTAGACTATTTATTAATTATTAAGCATGAGAATAAATTGATTTAATAAAATTAAAGTAATAAATCTTCTAAATTAGGATTAGAAAAATAGATTTCTAGCACATAAATAGTTTTGTTTAACATTAGAAGTTCAAAATTTATTAATTCAATTAGTTAAAGACATGAAAAATAAACCTTGGGAGTTAAGAGTCTTTTATAAGAGAATAATAAAATCTTAGGCCTTGAAACTGAACTTAGAACATCTGAAAGTCTTATTTTGTTCGTAATTAAATTAATTATGATATCGATAAATTATTCAAATTGCAAAGACTAAGTTATTAGAAAGTTAATTCTACGAAAAAGTTTGGAAGCAAATTATAAAAAATTCTAATTTTAAACTAAGGAAATTTAGAAGACTTAAAAATATTTTCATTAGAATGTACAAAATTCTAAAATTTTAGAATAACTTTAAACTAGTTGAAAATCAATAATTAGACTTTATAAGTATTATCTGAGAAATCATTTAAACTTAAGAATGATTTTATTGAGCATTAAATTTTAGATTCTCGCATTTAAAGTGTCGAGTATCTCGAAGGAAAGCAAGGAGCCCTGAAGATCGGCGAAATCAAGTGGGCATGACTTCCTTGCTCATTTGTATTATATGGATTTAAGATTCAAAGCATTCGTTTGAATAGTTCTAAGATTACTAGAATTTTGTTAGAAAATTTATTAAACTTGTTTGGCGTGCTTGGATGATGGGTGATGATTTATTTAAATTGTGCTTTGTTTATCTATGACATGCGTTAATAGGAAAACATGCATTTAGATTTCATTATTTACTCATGTGAAGAGCCTACATTATTTGATTTATTTTTCATGATATGTGTAATGGTTGGCATGATCGAAATTGTTTGTAAAACTAAAATAAGACGATGGTTTATTAAGAATCTACGTACCGGTACGATTGACGAGCTTGAAGCGGATTGAGGTGACATCTCCTATATGTCACTGCTTGAGATTGTCGAGTTACAAGGCAGATCGTAGGTATTCTCGCTCGAAGCTGACTGTAACTGCTCGAAGTCTTTGGGAGACGGTACGAGTCGCTATGAGTGTTCTCTCTTAGGCTGTGATGTGGGTGTCGATTGATTTTATATGGTTATTGGAACCTTCTGAGATTTGATTGAATCACAGGGAATACCGAGAGGCATCTCAACCTTCTTCCGATCCTAGACTCCGACTAAAACGAATGAATGTTTGAACGCCTAATGTTTGAAAGTGTTTGTAATGTTTTGGATTGGGTCTGTATAATGCATGTGATGTGTAGGATCGATCTACTGAGCCTTCGAGCTCACTCCCATTTTATTTTTCAGGTAGACATGGTCTTAGAGTACCGTAACCTACATTAGAAGACTTGCACTTTAATTGGACCCCTCACGGGGAGGTAGTCTAAGATAGGTGGTATTGGAAGTGACATTTTGTAAATCTTTGAAATGACTTCATTTATTCATTTAATTTTAAATTCAATTGCATAAATGGTGAACAATATTATATGTTTAATATTTTGTTTTAATACTAGTTTTAAGTATTTCCTCTGCATTATTTATGAATTGTCTGGAGAAATCCGATGAGTATTTTGGAGAAACTCTTTTGATGTTTTTATTTGAAAATGATTACCAGATATTGACTTGAGAACCAAATAACTATGAGTTTAAAATTTGAAGAAAGAGATTTTTGCAAGAACGAAATTTTCAAGTGGCATCTCGATTTTTATCGAACGACGATCTACATGTGAGATAGCACATGAACGGAGGTCTGGTCAAAAATCGGGATGTTATAAGAACACATTTAAAACTAACCACAACTCCAAAAGAGGAATAGATTGAGTTTTATTATCTATCCAATGAATTGCATTTTAAATCAAGATTTCCCAAAATTTGAATTTCTCATTTCACCACATCAACATACAAAACTATATTCATTTTCTTCCAAATTCAGAATAGAACAACTTTAATTCTGACTATTACCTCAAACGTTGAGCGGATCAAGTTTTATCCTTCCCTAAAGGATTTTTGCCTCCAAATTGCCCAGATACGATCAAATTCTGTTAGATTCGTCAAAAATTACAAATGAACAATCAAAACTTCCAGAATTTAGTCTAGAATCATTAATTAATTGATTTAAAAGGAAGATCTGAGCTCAATTCGCTCTGAATCATTCCGTGCATCAAAACCCCAAATCGTCAATCAACTTTGTAATTTTGATGTTATTAGCCTATGGGAATTAATTTGAACGAGTTTAGGGCTTCAGAATCTTACTTTAGACACTTAGAATTTCTCTAGATCTGATCTGGATCATTTTGACTATCTCCAGGCGAAAATCGGATCTCTGGTTACCAAAATAAAATGCCCCAAAACATGATTTGGGATTTTTCTTTTTTGGTTCCTTGTCTCTTTTTTTGCGATTAAAAATGGGATGAATAGTAACCACATGAGCAATACCCACAGATTAATAGTAAAAAATAATGGTTACTGTTTATAGAAGAAATTTTTGCTCAGTTTCCCTTTTTTTTTAAATTAGTTCAAAAAGCCCCCATAGCTATCCTTTTTGTTTTTCGATTTTTTTCTCTGCTTGAACTGACGTGATTTACTTTATTTCTTTAATAAATATTGTAATAAACATTTAAATCTTGTTTTTGAACATTTTTATACTTATTTGGTATTTTTAATAATTCATTTTTGACGTGTATGTGTTGAAACATTTAGAGTTATTTTTATTTTTCTTTCTTTAGATTTTTAATAATAATATTATTTTTTTCTTACCAATCATAATAAACATCAAAATATTTATTTTCACATATCTATATAGTTATAAAACATGGTTTTATCATTTTATTTTTCTTAATTAATTTATTTCGTAATTCCATTGCCAATGTGTTTACATTAAAAATTTACGGATTATTACATCACACCTATTCACGGTGTGAGATACACCTTGCATATAGATGCTTCATGAAAAGGACTGGGTGCGGTGCTGATGAAAGAAGGACAAGTAGTTGCTTATGCTTCAAGACAGTTGAAGCCACATGAACAGAATTACCCTACACACGATATGAAGTTAGCAGTGATCATGTTTGCACTGAAAATATGGAGGCATTATATGTATGGAGAAAGCTTTGATTTGTACTTCGATCATAAGAGCCTCAAGTATATTTATACCTAGAAAGAACTAAACTTTCAACAAATGAGCTAGTTAGAGTTCTTGAAGGATTATGATTTTCAGCTGCATTATCATCCTAGTAAGGCTGATGTGGTAGTTGAGCACTGAGTAAGAAATTCGACGGACAAGATGAGGATATGGCACAGATGTATTAGCTGAATATAATCTGGGTATCATCACAAATGATAAACAGGCTTATCTGTATGCAATGGTTGGTCAGCCAGACATTCTATGCTAGATCAAAGATGAACAGAAGAACGACAAGTGGATTGCAAATTTGATTGAAGGCGTTAAACAAGGGCAAGCATACAGATTTCATATTAGACTCAGATGGTGCATTGAGACTAGGAAATAGGATCTGTGTACTGAATATTGCACAAATTAAAAACACCATTGTAATACCCCAACTATTTTCTATATATATAGATATATGTATGCATATATCATTTAATTGATTAATTGGTATAGACGCATGTATATATATTAATTAATACCTAAGTATGTGACACTTTATTGGTGCATATAAGTATATATATATATATATATTTGTCATTGATATGCAATTAATTAATTGGCATAGAAGTATATAGGGATATGCATTAATTAATATTAGACATATAGAAATATTGGGTAAATA
>JAJIYU010009347.1:0-17074 GCA_030144865.1 Tinospora cordifolia | reverse complement strand
TATATACACATAATAGAAGGGTAAAAATGATTAAGTGATGATATTATTCATAACATATGGAAGCTTATAATAAAGTTTAAATTAAATCTAGTGATTAGAAAAGAAAAGAAAAATGACAAAAATCTGGAACTTGGGCGACCAAACCAGAAACTTCTGGTTTGACCAACGATAGAGAAATATATGTAAACATATGTTTATATACTTAAAAGTATTTATAAAGATATATGCTTATACTAAAGTTTATATAAATTTAATTAAGTTAAAAAAAATTATTTCATGACCAAACCAGAAGGCTCTGGTTTGGCCGTGAACCTGGGAATTGTAGAAAATTGGTGGGGCCTTGGTGATCGAAAACTCTGGATTAATGATGAAGCTGGTTGTGTTGGTGGTGAAAACAAAGGAACGAGAGAGAGAATAGGCTAAAGAAGCAGACTGAAGAAGAAGGAAAAACAGAAGCTGCTAATGGTGCTCTGTGTCATTTGGATGAAGGAAGACGAAAGCATGAAGAGTGGAAACACAGCAACGCTGCTGAGGCAGTTTGCTGCTGCTGCTGCGACTGTTGCTGCCACTGTGACGTTAAAGAAGAAGAATCGAGAAGAGGAAGGTGCTGCGGCTACTGTTAGACGATGAAGATAAGGAACAACTGCTGCAAGATAAAGAAGAAGCTGTGGGTTGTTGTGTTGGCTGCTGCTGTGTGCTTGTGTAACGAATAGAGGCAGTGTGTGTGTTGAAGATGAAAACAGGGGGGGGTGATGTTTTTGTTGGGAAGAGGATGAAGAATGGAAACCAAAAATCTCTGGTGGTCGTGCTGCTGACCGAGAGTCTCAAATAGAGGAGGAGAAGGAAACGATGAAGCTGCTGGTATGGTAGCTGCCACTACGGGAAGAGGAAAGAACAGAGAAGAGAAGATGAAGAAGAGGCTACAGGCTAATACCATTGTTGTTCCCTACTGCTGAACGAAGGAGAAGACAAAGGGAGAAGAACAGCTTCGCTGGTTTCGCTGTCTGTTTCTGCTACTGCCGTTACTGCTACTTTAGGCTGCTACTGTTGTTGAACGTGAAAAATGAAGAAGAATGCCATGCAGGGAAGCGGAAGCAGAGCACGGCTGCTTTGTTGATGCTGCTAATTGGTGTTGTTAGGAGGAAATGAAGGAATAGCAGCTACTGGTTTGTAAATCATGGAACAAAAAAAGGAGAGGAAGAACTGAACAGGAGAGGTTGGAGATTTTGGTTGGTGCGGGCCATGATCTAAGGGTCGTGCTTAATGAATTGAAGGATGAAAGCAGAGCAACACGAATCTGTTGTTGCTACTGCTTCCGGAAAAAAAATAAAGAAGCAATACAAAGAAGTTCGATGTTGTTGGGTTGTGATGGTGGGGTCTCTGTATTCGGCAGTCCGTGAAGGACAGGAAAAATGGCTGGGTTTGGGTATTTTCAGATTGGTGATCGAATGTTTGGTAAATTGTGCAAACCAGTTTCTATTTTGACATTTTCCAGTACGTAGGTGTATGCCCTTGCTGGTCTGTGATGAATATTTGTGGCATACAAGTGCTGATCCATTGGGTGGATTATGAGTAATGATTTGCATTGTGAGATTAGTATACCAATTGGAGATAAAATGGTTACTTGTAAGATGATGGTTGCCGTAATGTATGGGGTGTGTGCTTGTAGTGGCATTGAAGAACAAAACATTTCCAACAGTTGGTTCGTGATTTTGAGAGTTTGAAATGGGCTGTTTTAGTGTGTCTAATTTCTGGTGGCGATTGAAGAATGTCAGGGTGATGAACGTGATGAGGTTGATGGAGTAAAAATATTGGATTTTGCACACGCAAAGAACAACATAAAGTAATTTCTGGATATGGAAGAATCAAATTTCTGGATATGGTTAAGAAATTAACCATACATTAAAGTTTTTAAACAAATTAGCATTGGCTTATAGTTAACAAATTAGCATTGGCTTATGGTTAAGTTTTTAAACGAATAAAATGATTAACAAATTAAAATTATAAGAAAACTAAATCAAAATTTTGGATTCGGTCGAACGAAAAAAAAAATTTGAAAATCCAAAAAATTGGAAAATCAGTGCTAAAACCAGATTTTCTGGGTTTGTTCCATCGGTGGGAAGATGAACCTGGAAGTTTCTGGGCAAATGGAGTTTGGGCGGTGAATGAGAGAAATTTTCGGATGATTTCGGCTCTATAAAAGGATGAAGACGGCCATTGAAGAGGAAGCTAATGAAGAACGAACTCAAAAATTTTGTTCGGGCATCAATCTGAGGTCATGAAGAAGAAGAAAACTAAAGAAGAAGGAGACCGAAGGAAGAAGAAGGAGGATACTGCAACCTGATTTGGGTTTGGGCGAGCTCAACTCACATGAAGGAAGCCAGAAAGTGAGAAAATGAGTTGAGCTAAAGATCAAAAACTCTGGTTTCAAAAATTTGGGTTTCAATTTGGAGTTTCACGTCCGACAAAGAAGAAAGAGGAAAAACTGAATTCAGGGATCTAAATTTCTACTTTGGGGATTTCGTTTACTGTAACAAGGAAGAGGAGAAAGTTTGAAATTTTTTAATCGAATCCTCAATTGTGGGTGTTGCACGACCGAAGAAGAAGAACCAAATTTCTGGTTCTGGCTGATTGTGAAACAGGGAAAAGTGAAAAAAAAAAAATTAATTTCTAGTTTTGATTTCCTTATTTGTTCCGTGGTTGACCTAGAACAAGATTTGATCTTGGTTAAATTGCGGATCATTCAACAGAAAAGTTGACAGAGCACTATTAATGTTGTTAGCTCCAATTTCTGGTTCGGCTAACCATTGAAACAGAGAAGGTAAGATAAAAAAAATTTTGGGTTTGATGTTGAATTTCTATTGTGCGTCTAAATAAAATTAGTAGGGGATTTAAGTTATTTGAACTGTTTGGTAGAAATTAACTAATGAAGAACCAAATTCTGATGTGTGTTCTTGATAGTTAAATTTATGGCTTCATATCTACTGGAACAGAATAACGCTGCTCAACATTTTGCTATGAAGTTGGGTTCGTTGAATTAGTTGAGCAAGTGAAGCGTCATCGAAATTAAGTGAGATGAGAACGTGAATTCCAATCGAAACGTAGAATTGAAAGGTGTGACGTTTAATTCTAACATTTATTTATTTATTTATTTATTTATTTTTTGTAATCTAAAGTAAAATCTATTCGGACCAAAACACTAAAATAAAGTTAATTTAAATTTATAATAGTATAAAATTTAAAAAGAAAAGTTAACATTTAAAAAAATTAAAATTAATTAGATTTAAGAATTTAGTTGATAAACATTTCAGAAGACTTAAAACTTAGAAAAGTCTTAAAGAAATCATAAACTAACAAAGAATATTCTAACACGAAAGATGGACACTAAAAGAAATTTAGAAGTTCAAAGATTCAGTTATTAAATTAGTTAAATATATAAAAATAATAATGACAATAATAACATTAATAAACTTCAGAAAACTTTAATCTCTTATAGGAGAGAGAATAAAAATTTCAAATACAAAAAAAACTAAAATTTTGATAATTAGAAGTCTTATTTTGTTCGTAATTATTTTATTTAACATATGAATGATTTATTTAAATCATAGAGACTTAAAAATTGAAAAACACTCATTTAATAAATTTTAATGCATGAAACTAATTATTAAAATAAATTTGATTAGTTAAAATTATTTAAAATTAAAGAGTCATAAAATTATTATGAAACTTTAGCTAGGAAATTATTATAATAAATTTACTAATGCAGATCGACCATCGTAGACCAAATACTAGTGACAAAGTAGAAAGAAGGACGTCGAAAAATCCAGGTGGGTGGGATTTCCTTACTCATCCGTATTATATAAATTTTAAATTCAAAGCATTTTATTTTAGTAGTTTTAGAATAATTTGAATCATATTGATGAAATTGTTTGACTTGATTGAAATATTTGTTGATAACCTGATGATTTACTATTGAATTTCATTGCATGCATTCATAGGAATTGCATAGTAATACTCTAGCATTCACTCATTTCATTTGCCATGAAAATTGCATATAGTATTTATTTGGTTAGATGCTAAATGTGTGTTGATTTCATATGATTGTTATTGTTGAAAACTAAAATAAGATTAAAGGATTACTAAGAATCCACGTACCAGTATGATTGATGAGCCTAAGGCGGATCAAGGTGGCACCTCCTATATGTCACCATTTGAGATCGACGAGCCGAAGGCGGATCATAGGTATTCTCAACCATAGCTGCCTGTGACAGCTAGAAGTCTTTGGGAGTTAGTACGAGACTGTAGGAAGTACTCTCTCTTAGGCTGTGATTTGAGTATCAATTTGATTTTAGACAGTTATTGAGGCCTTCCAGGATTAGATTGGATCATGGGAAATACCGAGAGGCATCTCAACCCTCTTCTGGTCTTAGGTTACAACCAAAACCAAATGAATGTTTGAAACGTCTAATATGTGAAAGTGTTTGTAATGTTTTAAATTTTAATTTGTATAATGTGTGTGATGTATAAGATTGATCCACTACGCTTTCGAGTTCACCAAATATTTATTTTACAGGTACACACATAAGTGAAACATAAGCGATCAGCATCTTCTGGTCGAGTGTCTGTCGGTCGAGACTTTTGTACTCCAGTTTCTTTTTGTTGTAAACTTGAATAGACGAAGTATGTATTTTGATGTTTACTCTATGGTTGCTTGTAAAAGTTGTTTTAGATTTTATGACTTGGACCATTTTATAAACATGTTTTTCAATTTTGTTGAATTTTGAAAAGTTTTATTCTGCTGCATGATTTTTAAATTATTGAATTAATTTCATCTATTTACTCTGATAATTAGTAAATTATATTAAAATTGACCAATTGTAAAGAGAAAATTTTGTTTGACCGTCATTTTAATGGAAAAATTTACCGAAGGACTTAAGTGACATTCCAATTCTTTATGGACGATAAATCATCATATATAAGGGGAAGTTCGTATAAAAATTGGGGTGTTACAAATATGGTATCAGAGCCCAGTACTATGATATACTGGGCTAGACTTGAATTTTATTAGATTTGATTTTCACTGAGAAACGAATTTATCGATTGATTTGATTTCTTCGATAAGGAATTTGATGAAATGGATAGGTGTCAATTAGGAGATTATAGGTCTAGATAAAAATCAGGTATTGTTTAGAAAATACATTGGATCATAAATAAAATAAAAAACTTTTAGGACATAAGCTAGAAACAAAAAAAGTGTTTGAACACACACTTGTTTGGTCAGGACCCGAGTTGTAACACCCCGTAACTTGCGGTCGTGCCACGTCGTGAGCGAACAATAATAAATAAGTTAATCGCTCGTTCGCGATCACACTCGCTCGAAAGCGCGAATGATGCGAAAATGAAACCTAGTGTCGGATTGAAAAACCTTAATACTAATGATAGCATGATAAAACTATAAATTGTGTTTTATAGATATGTGTAATAATTAAAATAATTAATGTTTATCATGACTAGAAAATAATAATAATAATCATAAATAATAAAATAAAATATAATAATTAAATTAATAGCAACAATAATAATAATATGGAATATATATATTTATCATAAGGTTCATACACTAAATTAGATGGTAAGATATGTATATATATATATATGTGTGTGTGGATAGACAAAAGAAAGGAAAATATAATATGGTGACCTTATTATAAAGTTATAAAATGAAACATAAGTATATATGCACGTGGAAACAAGGGGTGTAAGTGTTAAACAAGAAAAAGTCGGTGGGACGTTGGCTTATTGAGGACGCCGGAATGGGGAGAAACAAGAAAAACTGGAAAAACTTGGGGCGGTGCGTAGGAGGGTTTCGAGAACAGTGGTTGCGTGTATAAATATAGGAAGAAAACCGCTGGTTCTGGAATCATGGCTGCAATGAAGATGGTGAGTAGAGGAATTGAGCAGCTGCTGTGAGTTAGTGAAGAACAGAGTGTGATAGCCATTGCTGCTGTGGTCCGAGTGTCGTTCTGCCGCAGCATGTTGCTGCATTCCGAGCAAGCAAAATGAAAAACAGAGTTGTGTGAGGTTGCTGCTGCTGCGAATTGTAGCGTGTTGCTGCTACTCATGCGCTGGCCGAAGAAGGAAGAAGGAGCACAGAAGAACTGAGGATCGGCTGGTTATAAAAGTGAGGCTGTTGCAGCAACTGAAAAACAGAGGACAGAGCGACGGCAGAGAGCTCTGGCATTGGAAAACTGGGCTGCTACTGCTGTTGCGTTCAACAGAAACGAAGAGGAAGGCCGTGCGGTGATGATGGAATAAGAACAGAAGATAGCTACTGCTGTCTTTACCGTGAAACAAGATTGGAGAAACCAGAATCTTGGTTGGTGGTGTTCGGTTGGACAGAAGCTGCTACAGGCTGGTGTTGGTAACCACGGACGAGGAATAGAGCAGAGAGCAGTGGCTGGCCATTGCAGTTGCTGCCGCTGCTGCTACCATGAACAGGAAGAAGATTTGTTACTGGTGCCATGAATTGGTTTGAGATTGCCAACCGAGATGGAGCTGTGCGTTGCTGCTGCTGTAGGTGCATGAAAACTAAAAACTGGATGAAAAGAGGAAGAACATCGTTGCTGGCTGTGGACCGAAAGTGAAGAGTAAGAAAAATTGATTTGGATTTTGATTTTTGAAAATTAAGCATAACATAGTATAGAACATTAGTACTTATAAATGGAATATACTAAATGAAATTTGTATTAGAGTGTAAATGGAATTATAAAAGCATAATTATTTGAACTAGTATAGAAATGGACTTATAAGTGGACTTATAATAGTCCAATAATAAAAATATAACAAGACTTATAAATGGAATTTGAATTAGAGCATATCATAGTATAGAAATTAGTATACACTAGCTGGAATTAAGAAATTATATAATACTGAGACTTAGAAATAAAAATAAATTAGTATACTTCTAATAACTTAAATCTTTAATTTAAATAATTGAGAAGAATTAGAAATTATTTATGTAAGAACTAAATCAATTAAAGTAGGAAAATAATAGTAATGTTGCTTGAGATAATAATACGCTATAATTATTTTGCAGACAAAAAGCTCTAGGACGGTCGTAGCGAAAAAGGAGTAAGAAATCGCCAAGAAACCATGTGGGCGTGATTTTCTCTCTCTCATGTATTATGCGGATTTAAAATTAAAGACATTTGTTTGAATAGATTATAGGTTGTTAATGTTTTGGAAAAGATTGATTTGAATTATTGGTATTGTTGGATGATGTGTGATGATTGGTTTCTAAATCCTAACATGCCTGAATGTGAAATTATGCTTTTAGATTTTATTGTTTAATCAATTATCGAAGTCTGTGAATGTCTAGCATTAGTACATCTAGTTTGCCATGATATGAATGATGCTTTGGTGTGATTGAATCAATTATATAAAACTAAAAGAAGATGAAGGTTTATTAAGAATCTACGTATCGGTACGATTGTCATGCCGAAAGGCAGATCGTAGGTATTCCCACCTTGGAGCTGCCTATGTCAGCTCGAAGTCTTTGGGAGATGACAAGATTCCGTAGTAAGTATCTCTCTCGGACTGTGATACTGAGACATGATTGATTTTAGATGGTACCATCTGAGGCCTCTATGATTACGATTAGATTGGATCACAGGGAATAACGAGAGGCATCTCAACCCTTTTTCGGTCTTAACTACAACTTAAAACCAAATAAATGTGTCAAACGCCTAATGTTTGAAAGTGTTTGTAATGTTTTGGATTGGGTCTGTACAATGCCTGTGATGTGTAGGAATGATCCACTGGGCTTTCGAGCTCACTCATTATATTTTTCAGGTACACTTGGACATAGGATCTATTGACCACGTCAGAAGACCCGCACTTTGTTTGGACACCTCATGGGAAGGTCGTCGGGGATAGGTAATTTGGAAGTCTAGCTTTAGATATTTCACTGGATTATTGTAACATGTTTTCATTGGTTTAATTTCAACTGTTTTATTTTCAATGGCTTTCCTCGTGTAACAGATTGGTTTAACTAAATAGTTTGAAAAGTATTTCTGCTGCTTTAATTAAGATTTATTTGAAAAACTTATGATGATTTTCTATATTGTACATGATATTTTTATGGACTTGAACTTGAGAATTAAAGAATTATGAACTGTAATTTGAAGAAAAGATATTTTCGACAGAAGAGAATTTTAGTAGCATCTTGATTTTCATCGGGCGACGATCCACACGTGCGGCAACGCGTGAACGGATGTCTAGTCGAAAATCGAGGTGTTACACGAGTCTAGGAAGACTCTGTATCTCTAGCCTCTATGTAGGATGGGGTTTATAAGGATTGGAGATATGGAAGAATCTTGGATTCGGAGAATGACAGACCATGTTTGGCAAATACTTGATGTTTTTGGAAAAACTTGTACATATGTGTTGTACTGGGATGGGGCGGTACAATGTAGTGGGTCTTACTTCAGCCTCAGAATATGTCTACGAGTGCACGTGTTGTGTTGGGCCTGATTGTGACGACCCCTCACTAGGCCCCCAGAAACCCCCTTAGGGCACTCTGGGACAACTGTTCACTCAAAGGTATTGTCCCTGCCCCCAAGGGTTTTCTTTCGCCTCCGCGGAGATTCAAACCCAATACTTGGGGGCCCAGTGAGGGGTTATCACAGTACAACCTCCTCCCAGTGTATGACATGTGATGGGTCTGGCTCGTACTTCCACAACATCGATACATGGAATACGTTGTGGATTGAGGACATATGATTCGGCAAGTCTAACTCATAGGCACACTCACCAACCTGCTTGAGTATCTCGAACAGATCGATAAATCTTGGTGCTATCTTCCACTTGATTCCAAACTGTCTAATCCTTTTCTGTGGACTAATCTTTAGGAAAACTCTGTTACCCAGTTGAAATTCTAGAGGTCTTCTTCTTTTGTCCACATAACTTTTCTGCCTACTCTGGCCTATCATTAGCCTCTTCTGAATATTCTTTACCTGAGTGTTCATTTCTTCTACCAATTCTGGTCCCGTGAGAACTTGATCCTTAAAGTCTGCCCAACAAGACAGTGATCTGCAGGGTTTGCCATAAAGAGCTTCATATGGAGCCATTTGTATGCTCACCTGAAAATTATTATTGCAGGCAAACTCTGCCAAATGTAGCTACTTGCTCCAATTACCCTTAAAATATAGGACACAAGCTCTTAACATGTCTTCTAATATCTGAATGACTCTCTTAGATTACCCATCGGTCTGAGGATGGAATGTCGTGCTCATGGTGAGTATGCTCCTTAGCTCTTTCTACAAATTAACTCTGCCAAAACTAAGAAATGAACCTCGAATCTCTGTCTGACACAATGGTTTTGGGAACACCATGGAGTCTTACAATTTCCTTGACATATAACTCTCTGAGCTTCTGACGGGATTTGTAGATTGAATGGGTAGGAAATGAGCTACCTTCGTCAGATGATCCACAATTACCCTTTTTGACTCCTTGGCAGGCCACTAACAAAATCCATTGCAATGTTATCCCACTTCCATTCTAGTATTAGAAGCGGCTGGAACATCCCTTAAGGTTTCCTGTGCTCTGACTTCACTTGCTGACATGTCAAACATCTAGAGACATAATGGGCCACGTCCCTTTTCATGCCCCTCCACCAGTAGGTTTTCTTGAAATTCTAGTACATCTTGTCACCACCTAGATACATTGTATACTTAGTCTGATGAGCCTTATCCAAGATGGTTTTTCTACACTGTTCATTACCTGGCATACAAATTCTATTCCGAGTCTCAGTATACCCTCTGCATCAATTCTAAAGTTCGTGTGCTTGTAACACCCCAATTTTCGGTCGGACTTCCATTCACATGTTGTCTTACAGGTGGATTGTCGTCTATCAAAAATCAAGGTGCTACCAAAAATTTTCTTTCTGTCCAAATCTTTTTCTTCAAAACTAAGTACATAATCATCAGTTCTTAGGTTAATATCTAGATAAAAGTTTCGTACAAAATAAAAGATCCAAATAATTTCTCAAAACAATTCCTAAATAGTGCACGAGAATAACTTTGAAGCTTTCATTAATGGAAAAAATGTTAGACATATAATGTTATTCAATAATCTGATTGACTAAACTTAAAACCAAAATAAATACATGAAATTCATTTGCAGTAAAAATAGAAAAAATACGACCTTTAAAGTCACTTATCCCGGACGACCTCCCCATGAGGTGTCCAGTCAAAGTGTGAGTCTTCTAACGTAGGTTACATTACTCTACGTCCATGTGTACCTGAAAAATTAAAATGGGAGTGAGCTCGAAAGTCAGTGAATCGATCCTACACATCACATGCATTATACATACCCAATCCAAAACATTACAAGCACCTTCAAACATTAGGCGTTTCAAACATTTATTTGTTTTAGTCGGAGTCTAAGACTAGAAGAGGGTTGAGATGCATCTCGATATTCCCTGTGATCCAATCTAATCGTAATCATAGAAGCCTCAAGTACTGGTACCATCTAAAACTAGTCATATCTCAGTATCACAGCCTAAGAGAGGGTACTTATCTAGACTCGTACTATCTCCCAAAGACTTCGAGTTGTCACAGGCAGCTCTAAGTGGGAATACCTACGATTCGCCTTGCGGCTCAACAATCGAACCGATACGTGGATTCTCAGTAAACCATCGTCTTGTTTTATTTTTACAAACAATCTCAATCACATCGAACATCATAGAATTCACTAGGAAAATAATTCCACTATGCAGGTAATTCAATATGATAAGATGTGTGAGTAAACAATGAGATCTAAATGCTTATTGCCTTATTCAGGCATGCCATAATTGAGTACGTCTGAATGCAAGATCATGTTATTAACTAATTATGCATGGATTTAATAATTCATCATAAATCACACATCATTCAAATAAACCAAACAATTTCAATCAGTTTCCTAATAAAATTCTAATAACCTAGAACTATTCAAACAAATGCTTTGAATCTTAAATCCATATAATACATATGAGCAAGAAAGTCGCGCCCACTTGATTCCGTAGATCTTCGGGGCCACCTTGCTTTCCTTCGAGCTATTCGATACTCTAAATGCGAGAATCTAAAATTCAATACTTAATAAAATTATTCGTAAGTTTAAATGACTTCTCAGATAATTATAAAGTCCAAATATTAATTTTCAACTAGCTTAAAGTTATTCCAAAATTCTAGAACTTTATACATTCTAATTAAAAACTTCTAAGTCCTCTAATTTTCCTTAGTTTGAAATTATAACTTTAATAATTTACTTACAAGCCTTTTGTAGAATTTGACTTCTAATAACTTAATTTTTGGACGTTAAATAAATTATTAATATCATAATTAATATGATTACGAACAAAATAAGACTTCTAAATGTTCTAAGTTTAGTTTCAGGGCCTAAGATTTTATTATTTCTTATAAAAGATGTTTAACTCTTAAAGTTTATTTTCCATGTTTCCAATTAATTTAAATTATTAAATCTTGAACTTCTAATATTAAACAGAACTATTAATATATTGGAAAACTATTTTTTTCAATCCTAATTTAAAAGATTAACTAATTTAGCTTTATTAAATCAACTTCTCATGTTCAATAATTAATAATTAATCTAATATTAAATTTATTTAATTTGAATCATTAAATAAAATTTCTAAAAATGTTTTCACAAATGATTTATTAAATTTCTATTTGCTCCTAATTTCTAAATTTTTTATTTTGTTTTGTTTTTATATCTAAAATCACTTAAAAAAAATTTCGCCAACGACGATCTCAGCTTCATTTTTTTCCGTGCAACAACACTCGAACAGTAACACACATTCTTCATAACAACACAATGGTACACACACACTAGTAGCAATCACCTTCATCTTCTTCATTAACCAACCCAGCAGATTTCTTTTCTTCTTCTTTCTTTTTTTTTTTCCTGTTCATCACATTCCTCTTCCTTATGCAGAAAATTGACAACAAATGGATCAGAATGCACAAACCATCAACAACTCAGACTAAACCCTTGAAATCAAAACACCTAAATGACTTAACCCAAAACATTGCCTCAATCCAGAATTTCAAATCACAAAATGGTTTCCTCTATTTCAACAAATCACAACTCGAGATTCAGCCCAAAGATCAGAAGTTTTCATCAAGACCAGTTCAGCTCGTCATCTTCCTTATCCACGCCCAAACCAGCAACAACAACTTCGGATCTTCTTCTTCATGCCCGAATTACAGCACATCATGGTTAGCAACAACAACGTCCTGCACTAACTTCATTTTCTTGTTTACCTAAACGTAGCAGCAACAACTCATTCTTAGTTTCAACCTCATCCTAACCGGATTACGCAACCAGCCGTTGCTAGTTTTCCATCTTTCCTTCCCCTTCGGCTAGATTCTTCTCCTCCTCTGTTCGTGGTTCCTTGTCTCCCAAAACAGAGCACCAGCCCAATTTCTTCTCCATTTCAGTTCGGCAGCAACTTCCTGGTTTCCATCTTCTTCGTATTCGTCATTCCACCAGCCCACGATGGCAGCTACAGCAACGCAGCAACAGAGCATCGTTGCTCTATTTCCTCCCTTCTATCTGTTCATCACACAAATGCACACCCGCGGCCAAAACCACAACCCACAGCTTCTTCTAATCTTGCAGCAGCATCAACAACACACCCCACATCAACCTCCTCTTCTCGTTCAGCGGCGACAGCAGCAGCAGCTGCAACAGCAACAACAGAGCACGATTGCTCTATTTTCTGTTCCTTCTTGGTTCTTCATCACCACAGCAGCAGCAAAACCAGCAGGGCTGGTCTTCTTCTTCTCTTGTTCGTGCAAACAAAGAGGAGCAGCAGCCCACGACTCCTCCTTCATTTGTCTTTGTAATATCTCATAACTTCGTGATCATGTCACGCCGTGAGTGAGCATAAAATAAGTAAAATAATAATTAAAAAAAAATCAATATTAGTTAAATTAGCTAAAAAAAGATAATAATAATAATAATAATAATAATAATAATAATAATAATAATAATAAGTATATGTATTTATATATGATGAAATGTGGCTTTGGAAGATATAATGAATTGATGAAAGTAGGAATTGAGAATTTATAATAAAGGGATGGTTAAAAAATATTCACTCATATAATAGACAAAGTAAAATCAAATGAGAAAAAAAAAACAAGAACGACCATATTATTAAAGTATAATAAGGATTAAGGATGGTACAGAGAATAGAGATATAAAATTTATAATAAGGTTGATATATATATGAGAATGATTAGCCTATATATATCAAAAAGATTAAACAATATATATGTTTATAAATTTTAATGAAGGTTTATAGTAATAAATCGAGAAAAGTTTGGTTTGGCGAAGAAGAGAACTAAGGAGGCAAGACGACTCTGGAAGGAAAAAGAATCGAGAAGAGGATCGTGGCTGTTATAGCTGATGTCAGACTGAAATGAAAGAAGAAGGAAACAGCAGTGATGATCTGTTATGGGGCGTTGTCTCATGAACGAAATGAAGAAGATGATCAAGTGGTCAACTGGAACCGTGAGCAAGAAGAAGGAAAACAGAGCAGGGTGTTTTGTTGCTGTGGTTGTGATTGTTGTTGCTGCTGCTGCCGTGAGATGGTAGAAAGATGAAGACGAAGAAGATGGGAACCAGAGCAACAATGCTCTATTGCTGCTGCTGCTAGACAATGAAGATGAGGAACAGCTGCTAGTGCTGTTAACACTGCTGCTGCTGCTGCCATGAAATGAGAACGGAGGAAGAACAGGAGCTGGTCCGTGCGTGAGGGTGATGGCCGTGGACGAAGAAGAAGAAGCGCAAAGACCAGCAACTTGCTGGTTTTGGGAGTGTTGCTGGTTGGGTTGTGGTGGTGCAGGTTGGTGAGAAGAAGAGAGGGAAGAAAACAGAGCTATAATGCTCTGTTGTTGCTGCCGCTCCAGGTTGCAACTGCTACTTAGAGTTGTTGTTGCAGAACCGTGATGGGAAATGAGAATAGAGGAGTAGCAACTTTGCTACGTACTCAGTGTGAAGAAGAAGAAGATCAGAACAGAAAACAGGGGAGGAAGAATGGATGAAACGGCTGCAGGCCGAACAGATTACTAATGACGCTCTATTTTGGAAGATGAAGATTCGGCAGCTATGATTCATAAACCGAAGAAGCTATGAAAAGAAAAAGAACAAGGCTAGATTTTCTGTAAGCATGTGCTGGCTGAGATATGAAAATCACAAACAGGGGAATTGTTAGCAGTGGTTGGCTGTGATTTTTTGGTTTGGGGGACGAAGATGTGCAACAGATGAATTTTATTTGAGTATGTGTGTGTGGGTTGCTGGTTGTCCATGAAGAACGAGGGGATGAGGAGCTGCTGGCATTGTTGAAGCTGACCGTGAAGGAGAACTAAGAATAGAGGAACGTGTAGCTGAAAATGAAGAAATTGATCATGTTGGCCATGAGGTATTGCTGGACCGTGGAAAACAAAATGTGTGATTCTTTTGGTTGGTGCATTTAACAAAACAGAGGAACGAAAATGATGTTCAAATGGCGGGTTCAACATATGGTCGAAGCTTGGTGGTGTTGCTACTAGAATAAAGAAGACGGTGAATAGTATATAGTGCCAAATCCGAATTGGTCTTGGTTTAGGATTGGTCTTGGTTTATTAGCTGATGCTTTCTGAAATGAAAAGAAATCTTCGATGAAGGAATTCTCATCGTCGAAGTCATTCGTGCGAAGAAGACGACATGAGGTATGAATTGCAAACTTTTAATTTTAGATAGTATAGAAATTTATTTTAGTTAATTATAAATGTAAATGAAAAATTACAAAAACATTTTATTCAATTAGAATTTAAATAAAATAATTATAGAAATTAGTTTAGAATATTTCTTTAATAATTTGAATTAAATAGATTTAATCTTAGATTGACTATAAATTATTGGACATGAGGATAATTTGATTTAATAAAATTAGATTAATTAATCTTTTAAATTAGGATTGAAAAAAAATATGGTTTTTCAACATAGTAGTAGTTTTTTTTAATATTAGAAGTTCAAGATGTAATAATTTAAATTAGTTGAAACTAAACCTGTAACATTTAGAAGTCTTATTTTGTTTGTAATTAAATTAATTATGATATTAATAAATTACGTAAAAATGAATAAACTCTATAAGCTGGGAAATTAATCATAAAAGTCTTTAATTTCAAATTCAAAAATTTGGAAGACTTAGACATTGTATTTAATTTGATTTCATGAAATTCTAGAATCTTAGAATAAACCTGAATTAGTTGAAAATTTTAATTAAGTTTCATAATAAATTTAGAAATTCTTTTAACTTAAGCATAATTTTATTAAGGGTTAAATTTCATATTCTATAATTTCAGAGGACCAAACGTCTTACAAGAAAGCAAGGAGTCTTGAAGATCTTTGGAATCATGTAAGCGTGACTTCCTTGCTCATACGTATTATATAGATTTAAAATTCAAAGCATTTATTTGAATAGTTCTAGGTTATTAGATGTAATAAGCCAAAATATTTTCACACGTCCACATCGATAATTAATTTAAGAATTTCAGTTAAATAGGAAAGTTTTAAAAGAAAACATATTTTGAATGTCCATGTATGTATTAAATGAAAATAAAATCATATGAACTCATTTTTATGGCTTAGAAACTCAAAAATAATGAAACATAGGAAAGAGGTTCGAAAGATTGTGGTTCGTTGGCGGAAATAGAGCAGGAAAACCACTTAAGAATAGTGGGTTCATTCTGCCGACCGCGGTCCGTAAATGGCCGACCGCGGTCCGCAATTGAGAAACCCCTTAAGAATAGTGGACTCATTTTGCCGACTGCAGTTTGTAAATGGCCGACCATGGTCCGCAGTCGAAAAAACTGAAAATTTCGAGAGAAATCAATCATCGACCGAGGTCCTTATTATCGAACGCGGTCCGTACGCGATATATAAACAAAAATGACCGACTTGAGCTTGTCATTTTCACTTCCAGTTCATTCTAGACGAGGGAGAAATGACCTTGAAAGCTAGGAGAGGCACTCTGAAGTAAGGTGAACCAGAAATTGAAGATTTAAGGTAAGAATCTAAGTCCCTCTATTAAATCACTCTCTCACTTACTATTTACTTAAATCTAAAAATTCAAATACTCCAGCTGTAAGGGTGAATGAAGGAATTATGTTATGAGAGAACCCTCTAAAGTTAATTTGAATCCTTTCCTTATATAAAATCCCAAAGCAATTGTGTATTGAGTTTGGTTGTTGTTCTTATGGAATTTCAAATTTACTAGTGTCGAAAGAATTGGAATCGGGTACCACATTTTCTGTGACAGGAAGTGAGGTGAATTGAAGTTTTGGTGGAGTAACTGTCAAGTGAGTGCATCTTAAAGACAATCTATTGTTATAAGAGAGTTGAAAGGAATCCCAGAATACTCAGGTGAGAGGGATATCCTTACTCTTTATTATTATGTGGGAATCACGCTTGAGACACGATTGTTGCTAATATAGGAATTACATTATGTGAATGTTGATATTGTTGGAATTGAATGGTTTGTTTGCAACTGTCGAAGTGCCGAATGATTTACCGTTATGCATGATTTCTATTAAGATTTACCATTCATGTGATATTTCATTTATTTATTTCTGATATAATGTTGATTGAATGGTTTGGGCTTGAATGCATGATTGCTTAACTAAATTAAGATTAATGGCTAAATAAGAATTCCACACACTGATACGACAGGCTGCAGAGCGTCATTGTAACAACCATAAATTTTAAGTGTTGTAATATCAAAATTTTGACTATAATTATGTGTTAAAGAACCGTAGTCAACAAACGTTGACCATTATGAAAAAAGTTATGAATGACAAAAAAAAAGTGTAATAATTTTATTTATTTATTCATTTTAGCATATTTGAAAAATGTAATATTGATCAATAATATTGTAGTAGTATGATAAATAATAAAATTAATTAATAGCACCGAAAATAGTAAAATTATAAATGATATCATAAATAGTAGAGTTGACTAATAAAAT
>JAJIYU010009346.1:0-17128 GCA_030144865.1 Tinospora cordifolia | reverse complement strand
TCTAAATGCATATTATACTAAATATAAGTAAATACACTACATTTTCTATTATATTAATACACATTATACATAAAATACGTATAATATAATTAATCTGCTATGCAACTAACAAAGAGCCACTAGGTGTAATGCTACGGGTCATGAGGAGCTGCTGGCGTGCGTCGTGAAGCTTATGTGAAATTGGAACAAGAGGAGCTAGAACACTATTAGTCTTAGTTTGAGTTGCAGATTGCCTGATAGAAGTCAAAAGAACACTATCAAATTGTGAACACAAAATTTTGGGTCCGGCCGACTTTGGAAGACAAGGGGAGGTAAGACTAGTAAATTTTGTTTTGGGAAGTTTTGAATTTGCTTTACATTAGTTGAAGTGGTTTGGAAGTTAAAATGTTGGAAAGGGTTATAGGGATTAACAAAAGAGTTAGGTCATGATGTGCATTAGATTAAATTGATAGGAGAAAAATAAAATCTCGAATATATGTTGAAATTTTAACAATAAGAAACTAGTGCAACCAACAAAGATAGAGCACTAGCTTTTGTGAATTTTCTACTCATTGTGACATACGTAGTTGTTCGAGATCTTATCAAATGCGAAGAGCAGAAGGGAATTTTTGTCAGTCAATCATTTGATATATTCGAAGAAAATCCTTAGGCTAGGAGAACTTTTCCCTCTGTTTGAGTTGAGCAATTGTTTGAACAAATACAAGCTAAACCTTTTGGAACATCTTAATTCTTTTTTTTTTTGTTTATTACCAAAGAGGAAAATATCTACTATATATGGTTTGTGGAAGAAGAAAAGTCTAGCTAATTTTGGTATTGTGACTCAATGCATTGCTCCAACAAGGGTTAATGATCAATACTTAACAAATGTTCTCCTGAAGATCAATGCCAAAATTGGTGGCTTAAGTTCCTTGTTGTCCGTCGAAAAATCTCCTTTTAATCCCTTGATCTCTAAGGCTCCAACCATCATTCTTGGAATGGATGTTTTCACATGGTACTTCTGGTCAGTATGATTTAATCCTCTATTACTGCAGTAGTTAACTTTAGATAATGACTATTGATTTCTCGGTATAGGACACCTATAAGAACACATTCGCCCAAGGCTATAATGATAGAATTTCTATTCAAGCAAGTCTCAAACACAGAAGACGAAGGCATTGTTAGAGAGCTACTTCTGGATTTCTATACAAGTTCAAGGAAGAGAAAGCCTGATCAAGTTGTGATTATCAGATCTTCACATGTTAGAGTATCAAGTATCTCGAAGGAAAGCAAGGTCACCCTGAAGATTGGCAGAATCAGGTGGGCGTGACTTCCTTGCTCATATGTATTATATAAATTTAAAATTCAAAGCATTTGTTTGAATAGTTCTAGGTTATTAGAATCTTATTAGGAAATTGATTGAAATTGTTTGGTTTATTTGAATGATGTATGATTCATGATGAATTATTTAGATTCATGTGTAATTAGTTTATGACATGATTGAATATAAAAGCTTATCTTTAAATTTACTCGATTATAGCATGCATGACTAGGAAAATATGTATCTAGATCCTATTGTTCACTCATGTACTTTATCATGTTCGTTTGTATGCATTGTTTGAATTATTTTTCTTGTGTATTATGTGATGCTTGATGTGTTTGAGATTGTTTGTAAAACAAAAATAAGACGAAGGTTTATTAAGAATCCACGTACCAGTGCGATTGTCGAGCTACAAGGCTAATCGTAGGTATTCCCAATTGGAGCTACCTACGATAGCTCGAAGTCTTTGGGAGACGGTATGATGCCATGGTAAATACTCTCTATTAGACTGTGATACTGAGATATGATTGATTTTAGATGGTTCTTGAGGCCTCCACGATTACAATTAGATTGGATCACAGGGAATACCGAGAGGCATCTCAACCTTCTTCCGGTCTTAGACTTCAACCAAAACTTAGTGAATGTTCGAAATGCCTAATGTTTAAAAGTGCTTGTAATATTTTAGATTGGGTCTGTATAATGCATGTGATGTGTGGGAACGATCCACTTGGTTTTCGAGCTCACTCACACTTTATTTTTCAGGTACACATGGACATAGAGTCTGGTAACTTACATCTGAATACTTGCACTTTAATTAGACACCTCATTGAGGAGGTAGTCTGGGATAAGTGGCATTGGAAATGGTATTTTGTTTATTCTACCAAAATGATTTCCATGTATTTACCTGATTTTAAATTGAAATTAACCAGAATTATGAACAATATTATATGTTTAACATTTCTATTTTGATGCACGTTTTAAAGTAATTCTGCTGTAGTATTTATGATTTATATTGAGAAATCCAATGAATGTATTAAGAAATTATTTTGATCTTTTATTTTGGATAAAACATCTATATAGACTACTTGAGAACAAATTATCATGAACTTAATTTTAAAGAAAAAGATTTTGACAGAAGAAAATTTTTAGTAGCATCTTAATTTTCATCAGGCGACAATCCACACATGACATGAGGTCTGGTTGAAAATTGGGGTGCTGTACAGGACCGTGATCCTCTAGCTCAGGACTGTGGTCCTCAGCCAGTGGATGGCGGTCCTGCAATTTGGTGTTTCAATATCGCAAGACCGCGGTCCTTGTTCAGATCAATTTCCTCATTTTTTTTGCTTGCTTGCTTGCTTTCATGTGTGTTTCTGAAGACTTGCGTTATTAGAAAATTAAAATCTCATCACACTTATACCTTGTATACTTAGATATTATGAAAGGATTTTTGTGAATGGGATGGTAACTATTAATCACCACAAAGTGTAGGAGAATTGAGATACTAACTGATGAAAGGGTAAAGTTGAAGAATAATGGAGGATGGACTAAAAATTTAAACAACCAGAACAACCTTAGGGATGTTTTAATGAATCACGAGATATAGGAATGGAAAATGGAGGTCCCAATGGTGAGTGAATTGAATTTAAATATATATGGTATGGTTGTGCCAGTTTAGAAGTGAGTCATTGTTCGAGGATGAACAATAGCTTAAGTTTGGGGATATTTGTTAGTTGCATGACATACTAATATTATTATATGTATTTAGTATACGTTTTGCATTGGTTTAATAGGAATTAGGACATATTTGTTTATAATTAGGTGCATAATCATTTATATTAAGATTGCATGCATTTAAACATTTAAAGAATCTCAATACAATTTTTATGTGTTTTTACATGTAATATAATGCTTAAGAGAAGTTTTAATGGGTTATGCAAATACATATTAAATACTACAAGAAATTGATAATACAACAACGTCAATTCGACAACGTGGATCAACAACCATTCTAATAGAAGGCATATAACAACGTTCATAAAATGTTTGTTATAAAATCGCTTATGTAAAATGTGTACAACAACTTTCACCATGGGAACGTTGTTGAAAAGGCAATTACAATAAGCAGACGAACGTTGTTCTATGTTATTACAACAATTGTAGTTGCTTGTTGTCGAATGACACCTTCTACAACGTTCATTAGTCAACTATTGTTAAAATAACATAAATTATTACAACATTCATTCGTGAACGTTCTCTATAGTCATCTATAACAACGTTTTATTTGACCGTTGTAAACGTATTACGTTATATACATACCTTATTCATATGTTATACCTATATAATACCACTAATGCGTGAATAATGGCATAAGCCATAAATGGTTGTATAATGTAGACATAATGATCGAATAATGTACGTATAAAGATATAGGGATAATGATAGAATAATGCATAAATAATGGTATAATCCATGAATAGTTGTATAATGTAGGTACAATGCTAGAATAATGCATGTATAAAAATGTAGAGATAGCCATCGAATATTGCGTGAATAATATATATGGTATATATAACACGTGAAATGTGATATAATGTAGGAATAAATATTGAATAATACGTGTGTAAAAATCTAGCGATAACAATTGAATAATTAATTCTTGAATGATGGTATATATATAACTAGTAAAACGCAGTATAATATAGGGATAAATATCGAATAATGCATGCATAAAAATCTAGCAATAATGATCAAACAATGCGTGAATAATGGTATAAATAACCTGTAAAATGTTGTATAATGTAGGGATAAAGATCGAATAATGCCCGTATAAAAATTTAGCGATAACGATCAAATAACGCGTGAATAAGTATATATACGACCCATGAAATGTGGTATAATATGGGGATAAAAATCAAATAATGTGTGTATAATCATATAGCGATAACAATTGAATAATGCATGTATAATGATATATATATATAACCCGTAAAATGTAGTATAATATAGGGATAAAGATCGAATAATGTGTGTATAAAAATCTAGAGATAATGATTGAATAATACGTAAATAATGGTATGAATAACCCGTGAAATATGATATAATGTAAGGATAAAGATCGAATAATGGCTGTATAAAAATCTAGCTATAATGATCGAATAATGCGTGAATAATTGTATATATAACTCATGAAATGTGGTATAATGTAAGGATAAAAATTAAATAATTCGCATATAAACATATAGCGATAACGATCCAATAATACATGTGTAAAAAATTGTTCTGTTGGTCAATATACCTTACAAAAAAATGCGTGAATAATTAATAGTATAACCTAAGTATATCATGTGAATAATATGTGTATAAAAAGAACATCTTTCAATTCCCTGAATGATGTGTAAATATATGTATAACGTAAATATAACATATGAATAAAGCATTAATAATACAACCTATACAAATGAATAATGCGCAAATAATAGTAGAATAATGTATGTATAACAAACTAACCGAGAATAATTCTTGAATAGTGGAATAATGTAGGTATCACAACCGAATAATGCATGTATAAATATTTTTTGTTTGGTTAATATACCTTACGAATAATGAGTAAATAGTAGTATAATCGAAGTATACTATATGAATAATGCGTGTATAATATTCAATCATTCAATTGCGTGAATAATGCGTAAATAATGGTATAACATTGGTATACAATGTGGATAGTGCGTATATATAAAATAAATAAAATATGTTTAACTTAAGAATAATGTGTGTATAAAACTGAGATCAGTGCTTCAGAATTGATCACTTATATCATTTTTGAATAAAATTGGTATAATAAAGTTTACATATGAATAACATTATTCATAGATGATTCAAAAATAAAACAATTTGCCCCAAAAGACAAAATAAAATGACAAATTCAAATGAAAAATAGTTGAGATTGTTATAACTAAACCATAATCGTGTTTAAATGATACATATCTGAAATATTAAAAATGGTATTACACATTGTCCTTAAAAAGCTGTGATGCAAGATATGACAGCCTTCTTGTAATAGCCCAAAAATAAATAAATACATAAATATACACATATATATTTTGATAAATGTAGATATGTATTTTGAATATCATGAGGTTAATAGAAAAAAAATCTGTTTGAAAATAATATTACCACACACACAAAAAAAGGATGCAAGAGTATGATATGAAAAACTACATATATATATATATATATATATATATATATATATATATCTATACATAAGTGTGCTCATATATATAATGCAATTACTCCACGTTTTGAACACTCAAACAAAGCACATACACAAAAGAAAGGGTCATTGTTCTTCTTTTGCTCTTCATTCAAGTTTTAGAGTAAAAAAAAAAAAACAGATCTCACTGGATCTGGTTCTTCAAACCGTTCTTCATTTTTGATCCTCAAGCTCACCGGATCTCTATTCAATCTTGTCGGATCCCTCTTCAATCTTGCTGGATTTTCCAGTGACACCACCAAACCATCACTGTCACAAGCTCAAAATCACAAATTTGGTTTGGAACTACACAAACCAGCCAAGATTTGTGTTGTCTCAAGCATCAATCACCTTCACAAACTCAAACCAGCCAAATCTGGTTCATGCACCTTTGAACCAGCCAAGATCTGGTTTTGCTTCAAATCAATCACGTGATTTGGGGCGTGCTTTTATCTATTGGTTCGTGCTTCGTGAAGAAATTACAAATCTGAAGGTTGCGCGAGTCGCGCGCAAGGAAAAGCTTGACAGTGGTAAAATTTAAATTTCAACATTCGTACATTTTTATATTCATAGTTTTGATTTCAAAATTTTGATGGCGGGAAATTTATTTATTTCATAATTTATGTGATTTTAGATGAGCGAAATGAAGTTAGGAAATCTAAGCCTTCAGTCGAAATATTATTTTGATGCATATAGCTTTTGAATAGATGGTTGAGACATGATTTTTTAGATTTAATTCTAATTTAATTAGGAATGAATTTACATGGTAGAAGAGGTATAATATATACGTTCCTAGATTTCTAAATTTATGAAAGCTGAAAATTACTATTTTGTTGATTTTAGACGCGCAAAATAAGATTTAGAAATTCGGAACTTTATTTATATTCTCATTAAAACTATTACTAATGCATGTGGATTTTTGGATGATGATGGATGTTGGATATCGAAGTTAAAGGGGTTCGAAGGTTGAGAGATATATTTTAAAAATCTATTATTTGAATTAATTGGAGAATTTATAGAAGTTTAATATTTTTGAGAGATATATAGTCCTTTCAACCCAAAACCCTTGAGTTGATATTAGTGGAAATAATTTTAGGTGACGATTAATATTTTAGGAGATTAGCATGGATTTTAGATTGAGAAGTCTTATTTTGTTCGTAATAGAGTTACATTTAATAAAAATGGATGATTCTAATATAAAAAAAAAAGGAAATTATCTAAACTTAAGAAGATTTTCAAATGAAAATGAATGTGAATAGGAGGAACTTGGAAATAAATTAATAAATTTCCTTGATTTAATTTTAGATCAAGGATAGTGGAAACGACGCGAAGGAGCGAGCTACTCTAGAAAAATGAAAGTGGGTGTGATTACGACACTCATTATTATTATTTGGATTTTAAATCCCAAACATGATGATTGTTTATTTTAATTACGCATTTAGGAGCATGATAGGATTTATTATTGAGTGATTATTGATTGGAATGATTGTCATGATATCATAACGTTGGGTTATGTGCTTTCTAGAGATATAGATTGCTCGAATGATTTATATGATTTTAATTGCATAGGTTCGTGCATGTTATGTTGTTGTGGATTGAAAACCTTATCTGTGAAACTAAAGAAAATTAAATTAAGACAAAAAGAACCACATACTGGCGTGATGACCAGCCTTAGGGTGTCACAGTGGGTGTCCTCAACTAAACTGGCGGTGGGTTGGGTATTACTTCAGACCTCAGGCCCCTGTTAGGGTCCCCAAAGGTAATCTGCCCTCAGGCAATACCTTCGGATTCGCTCCCGGACCATGAAGTGGACCAAGGCCACAAACCTTTCGGTCTTAATTACGACGAAAAACAAATAAGTGTTTGAAACGCCCTAATGTAATGAAAGTGTTTGCATGTTTAGTATTTTGGTCTGAATAATGTGAGTGATGTGCAGTATGCTCCACTGGGCTCTCGAGCTCACCCCCTTTCTTTTTCAGGTGATTTTTGAGACAGCACGAGTCGACAGACATCGTGGAGGACTTGGTTATTTTGAAACCTCGCCGAGGATATTGTTAGTGTTGCTACGCATTTTATTTTTATATTTGACTAAACTGGGCATGTGCCCCTTTTCTTTCCTTTTGTTCTAAACATTTTACATGTGACTAAATGTTTTGGGATTATTTTGGAGATTTTAAAAATAGTTTAAATTCAAACTCAATGTTTTTCATTTCATTTGAAATTGCACTCATCCATTTTATTTACTTAGAAGTTTATTTCCAAAAAAAAAATTGTGCCTATTTATTTGGATTTTTATTACTTGAAAGAGATAAACAGAGAGAGAAATAGAATCTGAGAATAGATGTGAGATAGATGGAGTAGCGCTCCGGCTCTTGGCAAATGATGCGGCGACGGCTTTCCCAGTTCGAATGGGTGTGCATTCTAAGTGAGCGCGGCCCAAGGGAACCAGCAGGGATAGATCCGGGAGTCGGGGTGTTACAAAGCTGGTATCAGAGCCCAGTTACTAGAAATATACTGGGTCGAAACTTGCACAAAATAAATTTGATTCTATCAGAACAAAATTTTTCACAGAAATAAGAATTTTACCGGATTTGATTTTTACTGGAAAAGAATTTCTAATGGATTTGACTTTCATAAAGTGGATAAAATGAGTGGAATCCATCAACTAGGTGGATAGAAGTCTAGAAAAGATTTAGGTGATGTCAACGTGCTCGAGTTGCTAATCACGGTAGGACGAAAGTACTGTAGTTGCCCTGCAGGTTGAGCTCTACTTCGGTAGTGGCCTTACAGGTTGTGTTCTATTTAGGAAAGGTCCAAATTCGAGAACAATGGCATCACATAAAGGTGAAATAGAGTGTGAACTTGGTGATTCAATAGACGAATCAACTAGCCAAGCATTGAGCCCATAGGTCTAGCTAGAGACTGGGTGTTGCCAGGGAGGCATAGTGGATCATAAAAGTAAATAAAAGCTTTTTGGATATAAGCTAGAGACTGAAAATGTGTGAAACGAACACTTGATTGGTCAGGACACGAGATCGGGATGATCCTGTATCCTTGATCTCTATGTGGTATGGGATGCATAGGGGTTTTGGGGTATGGAGGAATCCTGAACTCGGAGATTGATGGACCATGTATGGTGAGTGATCGATTCTTGGGAAAACTTGTACGCACTGTATTCTACTGGTATGGGATGGTCGCGTATAGTGGGTCTTGTGTCAGCCTTAGGGAGTGAGACGCTTGCGAAATTTTAATGGGCAATGAACGGACTCTTTGGAAGAACTTGCACGCACTGTATTCTACTGGTATGGGACAGTCGCGTACGGTGGGTCTTGCGTCATCCTTGGAGACTAGGATTTGGCAAAATTATATTAGTCATATTGGAATTGTTTGGTTCCATTATGCCGGCGTGCATTGTTTGATTGGTTGTTGTGGGCTTGTATGTTATATATGTGGTATGATTATTTGAGTATTGATACACAAATTCCTGTACCCAAAAACAAACGTATTGTTGTTGACTTAGAAGCATAAACCCCTAGGCCACTGAAACAAATCGAAAACTTGGAGACTTGAATTTTGAGTCACAGTAACACGATGACGTGAAGGGTATTGATGGATACTAAAAATTTTTTGCTTCAATAAATTAAATTATTGCATACTAAAATAAATTTTTGACTTGTAGATAATGCCAAGAGGTCAAGGTAGACCCAGGAGAGGTGCGGCCAGAGGTAGGGATGGGGCCGAGATGGGGCATAGTGATGAGGGTACTCTTGTGACTCCGACACCAGTAGTGGTTATACTAACGCTAGAGGCCATCACTGAGATTATGCAGAGGGCAGTGGAACAAGCTATGAGGACCCAACAGCCATCAGCATCACCACACCCATCAGTACCGGTAGAGCCACATGTGCAACCACAGTTATCGACAGAGCCACCAGCACAGGCTCAGCCTCAGGTCCATGAAGGGTCCACTTCTATGGAGGCATCACCATAGAATAGACCCGTTGGGTTTGATAGGGAGCAGAGGGACCTATTGAGGGGACTGGTGATTATACGATAGCTGACAGGTGGTTCACAGAGATGAATAAGCACCTGGATGCTATGGGGGCATATGGGCCCAGGAGAGTAGCACTGGCAGTGCATCAGTTGGTAGGGCCAGCCTACCATTGGTGGGAGATGATTGTGAATTACCCTACCATTGACCAGACAGTTATGACTTCGGAGGAGTTCAAGACAAGATTCTATAGTAAGTTTTTTCTCCACAGCAAGAAAGTGACAACTGTAGTCAGAGTTTGTCAACCTAAAGCAGAGGACTATGACAGTCACAGAGTACGAGCAGAAATTTACAAAGTTGGCTAGATTTGCTCCTACTTTGGTCATGGATGAGCAGTCCAAGACGAATCATTTCATTAAGGGTTTGAAAGTAGAGATAAGAAAGATCTTGGCACTGCTTAAGTTGACGACCTTTATGGATACTGTGGAGAGGGCACAAATCTTGGAAAGAGACCTGGAGTTTGAGTAGGCATTGAAGGTTAAGAAAAGGACTAGGTCAAAAAAGGCTGCGGGACCTTAACAGAAGAAGCCGAGCAGACAGGAGGGGTACAGAGCACCTCAGCCTCAGAGCCAGACTCAGACTCATGATAGACAGCAGATCCAGCAGGCTCGACCTGTCCGTACGACTAATGATAAGAGGGAGAGGGCTAAGAAATAGGGATTATGTTTTGTATGTCATCAAAGAGGGCATTTGGCTAGAAATTGTCCTACAAAAGCACCAGCTCCCGCCCCTCAGCAGTTGCAGCAGACACGTGGATAAAGTAGTGGTCAACAGCATAGACAACAGCCACAGTCCCAGCCACAACAGAGAAACCAAGCTCGACTGTATGTTGTCGACGCCCAAACAAATCCTACCCCAGCGATGAAAGGTACATTTCTTTTGTTTGGCATTGCTATCCAAGTTTTGTTTGATTCGGATGCCACTAGATCCTTTATTTCTGAGAACTTAGTAGATAGGTTATAATTGGTGACGAGTCCATTGCCAGTGACATTAGATGTGGCCACACCCATAAGAACTACAGTGATTTCGAAGAAATACTGTAGGTGTGACCTTAGGTTTGGAGACAAGCTAATTTCAGTTGATTTCTGTACACTCCATTTTCATGGATATGATGTGATATTGCGCATGGATTGACTAACCCAATATCAAGCATAGATCGATTGTCAGAGACAAAGGGTGACGGTGAAGCTACCATCTGGAGAGGTACTGAAGATAAATGGAGACATACATAGATTGCCAATATGTTAGCCATGCTATACTCTTAAACAGAAAGAGGACTTCAAACAATTACTAGAAGAGGATACTGAAAAGTCCAAGGAAATACAAGATATACCTGTAATGAGGGAATATGCAGATGTGTTCCCTGATAAATTACCAGGACTCCCACGATATAGACAATTGGAATTCAAGATTGAATCGCATCCAGGCATTGATCCCATAGCCATTCCACCCTGTAGAGTGGCACCAGTAGACCTAATTGAATTGAAGACACAATTAGATGAGCTTTGCGATAAGGGATTTATCAGACCTAGTGAGTCGCCATGGGGAGCTCCGGTACTATTTGTGAAGAAAAAGGATGGATCCTTGAGACTGTGTATAGACTACCAGAGGTTAAACCATGCAACTATAAAGAACAAATACCGTTTACCTAGAATAGAGGACCTGTTTGATCAGTTGAGGGGAGCCATTCATTTCTCCAAGATTGATCTACGGTCAGGGTATCACCAGCTAAGGATTAGAAAGCCTTACATATACAAGACAGCTTTCAGAACTTGATATGGGCACTTCGAGTTGACTTTGATGTCATTTGGTTTGACCAACGCGCCGGCTGCATTTATGGATCTGATGAACAAAGTCCTCAGACAGTACCTAGATCAGTTTGTTGTAGTATTTGTGGATGACATCTTGATCTACTCTAGATTAGAGGTTGAATATGTTTAGCATTTGCATATTGTTTTGGAAGTATTGAGAAGAAATGAATTGTATGTCAAGTTCAACAAGTGTGAGTTTTGGATGGAAAAGGTTAAGTTCCTTAGCCATGTGGTTTCGGCAAAAGGAATATCAGTAGACCCTGAGAAAGTAGAGGCGGTATCAAACTAGAAGCAACCTACAACTGTGACAGAAATTAGAAGCTTCTTGAGTTAGGCTGGATACTATTTAATAAACTAAATTTTTATAATGCGTACACGTCAAAAAGGAATTTTTAAAAATATTAAATAAATATAAAAATGTTCAACAACATGATTTAAATATTTATTATAATATTTATTAAATAAATAAAATCAATCACATTGGTTATTTTTAATATTCAAATTTTTTAAAGCGTAAATAGTGAAAATAATTTTTTTTAAATATTAAATAAATATAAAAATGACTAGAAATAAGATTTAAATGTTTATTATAATTTTTAGTAAAGAAATAAAATAAATCACGTTGGTTCAAGTTAGCGAAAAATCGGAAAACAAAAAAAGATACTTATGGGGTTTATTGAACTAATTTTGGAAAAAAAAGGGGGAGCTGTTCATGCGCTTACTATTCATCATCTCCTATTTAATCGTGAAAAATAGAACCAGAGAGCAAAAATCGAAAAACAAAACATTCTGAATTTGGGGCTTTCGTTTTTAGGTCATCGGAGATTGATATTTGCTCAGAGACAGTCAAAATGATCCAGATCAAGTCTAGAGCAATCCTAAGCATCTAAGGTAAGATTCTAAAGCTTTGAACTATTACGATCTGAATTCTGTGGTCTGAATTGCGAATTTGAATTCAAGGGTTTCAAATTTGGGGCTTTTGATGTAAATAACGATCTGAAGCGCAAAGGGCTCAGATCTAGCTTGCTTGCTGTATAATAAGAGATTCTAGACTACATTCTGTTAATTTTGACTATTCATTTGTGATTTTTGACAGATCTGCGAGTTTTGATTGAATCTGGCGAATTCAAATGTGCAAATCTTTTGATAGGCCATAAAACTTGATCTGTTCATCCTTTGAAGTAGTAGTTAGAATTAAAAGTGTTTAATATTTAGTTTGGAACGCGTGGACTGTATTTGTGCGTGTAGTTACGGAGAAATGAAATTTGAAATTTTCTGAAGGGAAAAAATTCTTTGATACACAAATAAAACCCAATATGAGCTTAGTTTGAAGCTAGGTTCAATACTAAAAGTGTTTAGTTATTCTTATGGGACGCGTAGACTGTGGTCTCACAAACTGTTGTTGAGAAATGAGGAAAGCTGAAAAATTGCCTAGTTTTGAACTGAGAATTTAACTAAAAATTCTCAAATAATTTTGAATGAGCTTTAGAGTAAATTTTTGATGCACCATTTATGTTTAATGATGCAGAGGGACGACGTTGACTGCTGTTGAGGTGATTTGCCATCTAGCAGTACTTTTTCAAATTCAAGTGGGGTTGTTTTATCTCCACCTTCCTCTTTAGTATTATGCAAATATAGGATGTGAAATATGATTCTATGTTTAATTCCTGCAAATAGTACTATGTTAGGGATGTATGGATTGTATGGAATGATTGATTGATATCCTGATGACCGGTTATATGCTTTCTAGCATAGGTATGCATGATGTATGTTTGCTTTAGTTACATGAACTAGAATGGTTAATAAGCATGTTGCATGATGAATGGATTGAAAACATGACTATATAACTAAAGAACATTAATGGTTTATTAAGAATTTCACGTACCGGGGTGATGACGGGCAATTACTGGCACATCGCGTTGAGGCTCTCCGGATGTCTCAGGACGTCATCGTGGGTATCCCCCAACTATGACAAACCTCGAGCGACCGTATGGGACCCTTGAATTTGGAAAGTCATGAGGATTTTTTTCCTTGGTTTCAGTATCTTCTTGGGTCGTGGTCTCAGAGGTAGACTTCTATTTTATAAAGATGTCGTGCCTGATTGTGTTCAAGACCACAATTGGGATACCAAGGGTGGTTCACTCTTTCGGTTACTTCCTAATATCAGATGGTAGATTCCTGATATTAAAGCGCAACGGATAAACTGACTAAGTGTTTGAAACGCCCCTAATGATTTGAAACTGTTTGCATGTTTCGTATGCTTGTTTGTCCAATGCTATTGAGTGTCAGGGAGATCCATTGGGCTTTTGAGCTCATCCCTATTATCATTTTATAGGTACTCATGGGCACAGCGCTCAGTGAGGATGCAGACCAGAGACTGAAGGATGTATAGAGAGAGAGAATGATATTTTGTGTTAAACTGTCTCTCTGTTTTGAACAGTTTTTATGATGTATATTTTGGATTTGGGCCGGAGGATCATGTATCATATTTCTGTGTATGTATCTACAAGACTGTTTTACCATCTTAAACACTTTTTTTTATTTTGATTGATGAACTGATGGTTTTTAGATATTGTATGTTAAACAGCGTTCAATGATTTAGAAAGATTTGATCCAAAAAGTGCTTCTGCTACTATTATCTTGATTTCCAGTATGAATATGATTTTGAACATCCAGTAAATTTGATTTGAAATTAATTGCTTAGTGAAGCATGAATGGAATGATTATTTGAAATTATGAAATGATTTAAACCTCGTGTATAGAGGTTAGTGGAAAGATGATGATGATTGTCGCACACCCGATGCCTCGGTGGACCACGCGTCGAGCTTGGAGCCGCGCGACGCCCGACGACAGGGCCTTAGATTGACAAATATGATGTCCGGCCGAGGGGTCGAGGTGTAACATACTACCATCAATTCATTCAAGATTTCTCAAATTTGGTTGGACCAATGACTAAGTTAACCAGAAAGGGAGAGAAATTCATTTGGAATGATAAGTGTGAACAAGCATTCCAAGAATTGAAGAAAAGGTTGACTTCAGCACCCGTGCTAGTCACGCCTACTCACGATGTGAGGTACACTCTATACACCGATGCTTCGTTGGTTGGATTAGGTGTGGTGTTGATGCAAGAGGGAAAGGTAGTAGCATATGCTTCAAGGCAATTGAAGACCCACAAAAGGAACTACCTACCTATGATCTAGAATTGGCAGCGATTGTATTTGTACTGAAGATCTGGAAACACTACCTCTAAGGGTAGAGCTTTGATCTATTTTCAGATCATAAGAGCCTGAAATACGTTTATACTCATAAAGAATTAAATCTGAGGCAGAGAAGGTAGGTAGAATTTTTAAAAGACTACGATTTTCAATTACACTACCATCCGGGCAAGGCCAATGTGGTAGCTGATGCATTCATCAGAAAAACTAGCAAGAAGGATGAGGATAGATGATAGATGTATTAGTTGATCAGTGAATACAACTTGGCTATTGTGTCAGATGAGAAACGAGCATTCTTGTATGCTATGACTTGCCAACCGGACCTATTACACCAAATTAGAGACGAGTAGAAAGGTGACAAGTGCATCGTTGATCTCATAGAGGGTGTTAGGCAAGGCAAGCATACGGACTTCAAAATTGATGCAAAGGGTGTACTGAGATTGGGGAACAAAGTTTTTGTGTCGAGCAATGGATAGTGCAAAAGAATCATTTTGGATGAGGCTCATCAAACTAAGTATACAATGCACCCAGGTTATGACAAGATGTATCAAAATCTCAAGAAGACCTACTGGTGGAGGGGTATGAAAAGGGACATAGCCTAGTATGTCTCCAAATGTCTGACATGTCAGCAAGTGAAGGCAGAGCACAGGAAACCTTCAGGGATGTTGCAACTGCAATGGATTTTGTTAGTGGCCTGCCGAGGAGTCAGAAAGGGGAAGATACTGTAATACCCCACAATTTTGTCAAATAATTTAAAATAAATAAAATAAGTTAAGTGAATTAATTTCAAAGATTTTAAGAAAATTTTTGGTGCAAATTGTAGGTTGGCACATGAAAAATAAAATATATTGGAGATATAATAAAGAATTAGGCAAATAAGACTTTAATTTGATAATTTAATGAAAATTACAATTTAGTAGAATTAATTATGAAATTTAAGAAGTTGCTTAAGAAATAAATAAATAAAAATAAAGTATATATACACATATAGGTTAATATGTGTATGAATAAGGTGTGTGTTAGCACAATAAATGTCAATACTACATATTATGGGAATATGTACATAGAAAATTTATATAATTAAATAAAAATGTAGTGTACATGTATTTATTAAAAAATAAATAAAGCATTATGTAAATATTAGTGTATAATTATATAAATTATTATCTGAAAATAAAATATGAAATAAATAAAAATACATAAAAATAAAAAATGTAGATTATTTAATTATTAGCATTAAAAATATTAAGGAAATAGAAAAATATCAAATAAATGCAATATTAAATAATTAGAAAGGGAAAGAAATTAGCAAATCATCAAAATAGAAAGGAATATACAAGAAAATAAAGTTTTAATCAATTAGGAAGTGTCTAGTTGGCAAAATTGTGGATGATAGCCACTTAGAATAGTGATTTTGGTATTAGAAACACGATCCAACGGCCAAAAACGTATAATCCATCCGATCCAAGATCCAACGACCAAGATCAAGACCTTGTCGAACACCCGGATGCACGAATTATCAAGATCGGACGGCTCAAGATTAATCTCTTCAATCCAACGGTCTAGATTACAGGTGCAAACCGTAATCGCGAAATCGAACCGCACACCATGTTCAAGGCAGATCGGACGGACCAGATCAGACACACGTTCGGAGATCGCGAAAGAATGCGTCGATCGAGGAAAATCTAATGGGCCACAGTCGATCAAACCAGATCGAACGGTCCAGACGATTTTCGGTAATCGCGAACACGATCTGCACTCTGTATCCGAGGATCATCCAATAGCCCTGATGAAGTTAGTTGATCACGATCAAGATCCGCACGCAGCATCCGAGGATCATTTGACGGTCAAAAAAGTCGTGTTCCTTCGATCGCAAAAAGATTGATGCGCTCGAGGATGATCCAACCGCCCGAATCAAGCCCTCCCCATCTGTGATTGTCGCACGATTCGAGGACGATCCTACGGTCTTGATTAAATGCTCTGAATTAATTAACGAAAATCCGAAAAGAAATTCTATTAAATCAATAAAATATTCGAAAATTGGTTTCTAAATTCCCAAAAAATTTTTAAAAAATTTCCTTCTAATCTCCTATGCTTGGGGGGCACGAAATTCTAAAGAATTGGCAAGTTTCCTACAAGATAACACCACAAACTTGCCATTCTCTATCCTTTTGAACTCTATATAAACACTCCCCATGCTCACAATTCATCTCATCCCAAATCAAGAGCATACTAGTCTCTCTTGAATCACTCTAGCCTTCTTCTTGGCAATCCTTTCAGTTCTTGAGTGTTCTTGAACTGTTCTTGAGTGTTCTAGGGTGTTCTTAAGAGTTCTTGAATGTTTGGAAGCCTTGAAGTAACGGAACTCTGCTGGATTTCAGAGGCGTAAAAAAGGGACGTATTTAAGGTGGAAGTGACTTCTAACTTCTACTTCTTTATTTTAATTTGAATAAGTCTTGCATGTGTGATGATGTTTTGAAGATGATTGATTGAATGTATGTT